>ML346737.1:0-83277 GCA_005239505.1 Nicotiana paniculata | reverse complement strand
TCTTTCTTTTCGCATGGTCCAAATTATACTGGAGAAACGAGCAAAAGAAGGTATTATTATTTTCTGTTCTTCAGGTGTCTATAATTCGGGTGTCTATATTCTTATCCCCCATGAGAATTATTATTATTTTCTGTTCATGGGTCTCAGAATAATACGCAGTTGGAAAGGTTTATCCAAAAGGGATATCGAGATTATTATGTATTTTTCATGCATTTCACTCATTTATACATGTGCATTGAACCATGACCAGATGGCGTTATATACGCGTATATATGTAAATATATGTATATGGGATATGGGAAAACGTTTTGGAGTTATATACGCACCACCACCTGATCAGCTGGTATATGATGATGATGTTGCCCACAGTGGCTGGAATATGATTCAACGGCGTTATATACGCGTATATATATATGTATATTCAAATAGCGTTATATACGCATATATATATATATATATATATACGTATATATATGTATATGGGATATGGGAAAGGTTATGGCGTTATATACGCACCACCACCTGATCAGCTCGTATACGATGATGATTTTTCCCATAGTGGCTGATATGATATGATAGGATGCCCTCAGAGGCTGATGATGTTATGAAACATATACCTATGCACGACATGACATTCATACGCATATGCATGATGCTAAACGTGATTTATTGTTACAGACTTATTCAGACTTACAGGTTGAGTCATGCACTCTATATGTCTTCCATGTCTTTTATGTATTTATGCGTCCCTTTTGCCCGGGGACGCTGCGTTTCATGCCCGCAGGTCCCGATAGACTGGTCGAGAGCCCTCCAAGTAGGCTATCAGTTCATCGGAAGATGGTTGTGCGCTCCATTTTCTTCAGAGTTATTTGTCTGGTTAGAATAATTTAGACGGGTATTGTTTGTTATGGCGGGACTCTATCCCGACCTTTGTGACATTTATGTACTTTTAGAGGCTTGTAGACATTTGTCGTATACGTGAATGATTGTACGGCCTTTTCGGCCTATGTTTTGAGTTTGTAAATGATTATGTTGGCCTATTAGACCCGTATGTCACGTGTTTATGATAATGTAATAAGAAAGATACATTACGTTGGTACTCGGTTGAGTAAGGTATCGGGTGCCCGTCGCGGCCCATCAGTTTGGGTCGTGACAGAAAGAATAGTACTAAAGTATTCACAAGGACTATTGGCTATGATAATGATAAGTACATCAGTTAACATTCCAGGGCGAATGTTCCAAAAGGGGCAATGATGTTACACCCCATGTTTTCATATGTTAATGTTTCGTCATAAGTTAATCAACGAAAGTTCGAGAATGAGATTATTTTCGGATTATAAGTATTATGCTATTTCAAAGAAGTGATGAGTAAATTCGTGAAGGTGAGAGGGTAAGTAAATCGAAGAAAATAAATTTCGTCCAAGATTGTCATGTTGGGATAAAACTAGTGCCATGCAAGATACCACATGCCCGTGATTATAAGGTGCATAAATTGTTCTAAAATTGAGTAGTATTTTAAGTAATTTAAGATAATTTCTAATAATATGGATAATTGAATAATTATTGGTTAATGGTGATTAACAAATTAATTAAGGAACTAAGTGGGTAAGAATTGTGATAAGAATAAATTCTCCCCCCGTGTGGAAGAAAACCACCTTATCATTGATGACTCATTAAGTCATTAGATAAAGAGGCAAAATAAGGGATATGGTGGCTGCTAGATCCACATATGAGCCATCTAAAACCTTATGATTTTGGTAGGATGGGAAAATTAGCTTTGGTAAGAATGTTTTTGTAAGTAAGACACTTACGTTGGAAAGTCTCAAACATGATTTTACAATTGACTTTCATTCATATATCTCGCTTCATAAGATTCTCCTACAAAGTGAGATACTTTGACATGATTTTTCTCATGAAAAATTTCATACGAAATTATTCTGCGTAATAGCAACGGGACTTGCGACTCTTAGGGAATATGGTGCAATATTTCTCAACAATATCATACGGATTTTTCAATACTTCTATCCGCTGTTACGTGATTTGTCACAAAAGACGTGCGTTTGAAGGATTGTCAAGAGAATCGGCTCAGTTATGTTAAGTTAATCCGTTCGTTCTTTTTGGCATTATCTAAAACCACATGAACGAAATGAGCAAATGCACAACTTCCATAAATGACTCTATTTACAGAAATACTAGAGATGCTTATGTTCTTGATTCCACGTGTATCATATTATTTTATCATATGTTCATGGGTCTCAAAAATATGTAAGTGGGTAATTTATGATATTAATCAGATTTTATTAACGTATTTCATATGCATTTCATGCATTTATATATTCACATTCACCCATGAACAAATGGCATTATATATGCACACACACACACACACACACACACATACACACACATATATATATATATATATGTATATTGGATATGGGAACGGTTATGGTGTTATATATGCACTACCACCTGATAAGCTGGTATGCGTTGATTGCCCACAGTGGCTGAGATGATATGATGGGATGCCCTCATAAGCATGATGATATTGTGAACGCATATACCCATGCATGGTATGACGTTTATACGCATATGCATGACATTATAATATTAAATTATTCACATAGCTATTCAGATATACACGTTGAGTTTTTACTCCATGTTTCATTCATGTCTATTGTTTAGTGATTTTCATTCCTTACATAATCGGTACATTTTTGTACTAACATCCCTTTTGCTTGGGGATACTGCGTTTCATGCCTGCAGGTCCTTATAGACAAGTCGAGAGTCCTCCATGTAGGCTATCAGCTCAGCAGAATATGCTGGTGCGCTCCATTTGCTCAGGAGTTGCTTGTTTGGTTAGTACGGTTTAGAAGTGTATTGTTTGGTATGGTGGGGCCCTGCCCCGACCTTTATACAGATGTTTGTATGGCCTTGCCGGCCTATGTTTTGAGTTTACAAATGATCATGTTATCCTTATAGACTCTTATGTCGAGTATATCCCCATGTTTTATTCGACTCATCTCACATTAGGCTCTCTGGCTCATTTACCTATAATAGTATGATACGAAATATAGGTTACATAGGTACTCAGTTGAGTAACGTACCGGGTGCCCGTTGCGGCCCATCGGTTTGGGTCGTGACACCAAATGCTCCAGTTCAAACAACCACTCATCACAATCGACCCACCTATGCACCCCGACCTCGCCCCAAACATTGCAGAAAGAGGTCTCATTAACTACACCCCGATTGCTGAACCTTTTGCTCAATTATTCGAAAAACTGAAGCGAGAAGGTTTGATACATCTAATAGAAGGAATTATTGTCGAGTATCTTTCTAAATACTTTGATGCAACCAAGCGGTGTGTCTAAATCCACTACTAAAACGTAAATGAATACAGTCGCATGCAATATAATTTACCCAACTATGAGTCGAGCTCAATTCCCACAGAGAACAATATGTATGCGATTAGGCGTCTAAGAGAATTATCACTTGTTATGCAATCCCAAACACTTAGAAATACGGTTGTGATAATATTATAGCTAAATGCGAAAATGTAAACTAACCTAGAAAGCAAATAAAATGATCAATGGGTACAAGCATGGATGCATCAGGAATTACAACCAAGAAACGATCCAATGTATTTCACGATTTTACAAATATAAGTGAGTATATGTTAATTAGTCTTGGGTAATAATCCTATGTTACTTTCTTCCTAAGACTAACAAGACTTCCTAATTGAATTATCCCTAAAACAATTAAGAGACTAGGCACACCTGAATATGGCTACAAGTAGTTCAATCCTATCCCTAGGTAGAATCTATAAAATAAGGGTTAAAGCCTCAAGTTCTTGTTAATTAATCTTTCCCAACCCCAAATAATCTTTCCCATAGTTAATTCGAAGTTAATGGGAAAGCCATAGGGTTAGCTAATGTCTTTGGAAACATTAAAGAACAAGAATAATTAATGAAACAATAACTCACTTCATAATAAATAAAAATCGTTCAATACATAAGCACAACAAGATATTTAATCGACACTTTAAATATGAATATTTTCATAAACAGTATTCAAGTGTCGCAAAAAATACCACAAACTTAGATATACAATACAAAGCAAGGAAATGAAGAAGTGAGCATAAATGAGTAAGAAATTCTCAACCAAAAGCTTCAAATCTTCAAGACCTTAGTGTGTGTGCAAGAACCCTAGCTTCCAAAACTTTTCTTCTCTAGTCTAAGGACTGAAAAATAAGCAAAACATCTTTTACAAATGAGCTAGGTCTGCTATCGAATGGCTTGGGGCCAAAAAATGTGAAATTATAGAAGTACCCAGGATTGAAGCATGATTTTCGCATTTGCAAAGCAATGTTCGCATTTGCGAACACTGGCTTTTCCTCTTGATTATTGCATTTGCGATAAAGACTTCACATTTGCAAAGTTTTAATGTCTGGTATGACTTCCCATTTGCGAAGCCCTTTTTCTCATTTGTGAACTCCGCTTGACTAGGTTGACTTTGCATTTGCAAAGACTGTTTACTTCTTATTTCCCTCCTCTTTATCGCAATTTCCACAACCGAGGCCTTTCCCCAGATCTTCTTCTTTTTGACTCGTTTTCATTTGCTTTCTTCATGATTACTTCTTAATCACATAGAACCTATAAAAAGAAGCAAACGGCATTAACCACATGATTTTTTCAACTAAACATAGCAAAAATATAGGATTAATGACGAGATAAGTTGGTAAAATACCAACTTAACAGTATCTTATACCAATGATTGCTTCAAACTGAAAAATGAAATTTTGTAACTAATAGAAACTTGATCCATTTATTGCACCCCAGCTTCGCGCAATGTGAAATGTAACCCGCTGCCAAACCACCTTAATCAAGGACCTGATATGATTACCCTGGATAAAGAATATGACCCGAACGGAACCATCATCATAATAGGAAACACAGAAGCTGCAAAGGTCCCACCTCGAAGGGATCAAATGATCACAATACAGTTAAAACCTTTATCAATCGTCAAGACTTACCAGCAACAATCCTTCGCTGATATGATGGATGAAGAGGATCGGTAATATAAGAAAGTATCATTGATATATCAGCAGAAAGAGAAATCCAAGATGATGAATTCCCCTGCGGCTTATAGAATGATCAGGTCATGAAGGTGTTATGCTCTTGTGGAAGTAAAACGAGGGAACCCAAGAAAGAACAGACTCATAGAAGGAACACAACAGATCTGGAGGCTTCAGAGTTCTGGAAGAAGATGTCAAGTAAAGATCCTTGGAGGAATAATTAAAGAAAACACTGATGCAAATAAAAATTAATATGAACAAGAATTTGAAGAAGACCTAAAGTAAGAACTGGAAAAAGAAGAAGAGATGGGGAATGATTTTGGGGATGGTTATTACAAATTGGTTTATTCTCACCTCCTCTGACTTTTTATCTTGTATCATAAACCTTTCCATTCCATAATGGCAAGTTTGTTCGTGCCAATGTAATCTTATGAATGTTGGAAGCAATGATGTAACACATGCTCCCGACTGTTCCAATCCAAATACTATCAATGAAATCCAAATTAGCTTCGGATTTGATTATGTCAAATGCAATTGTTTGTCAAATATTAACTACTTACGCCTACCTCCGGCAAAGAGAGGTCCCACGTGCTTGCTTGAATACATAAACTAACTACTCTATGTGCCTATATTTATTCAAACACTGAAACTGACTTATGTTCTATTTCTTTTCATGTATTACATTATTCCTATTACCCAAAAGAAAGTTGGGTTCTGTTGACCCCAAAGTGGCGGAACCACCATACAATTTGAGATCGTAAGGAAAGATGTTTGTAACAGATACTTTGACCAAACACACTCCGGTAATAGCTGATATCTTGGAGTGATTGAGATAGAATTGGTAGGTGGGCCCAAGAGATGGAGTCATTGAGGGAGGAATTACAACACATTCGGGAATTGGCACATCCGGCTGTGATGACGCTCCCACAAACAACCCGTTTTCCTTCTCTTGATTCAATTCCCAACCACTTTCCTTCAACTACTCTCAACGAAAACAATACCCCTACTTCATTCCCTACCTCCCGTATCATATCCACAATAACCCCTGCAAACCCACCAAACCCTCCCATATACACCCCTTGCATACCAAATTATGTTCAAGCACGTCAAAACCGACCATTTGTTTAAAAAATAGTTCACACCCCTCCTCGTGATAGTGTCACCTTTACCACTATCCAAAACTAGCACATACTCACGGCATATACCGGTGCACATGAGCGATATGGTCCTCCGGTATTTGCCATTTCAGAACCCACCTTTACAGAACCCGTCACAGTCAGGATGTGATGGTATGCAATAATTTTGTGGTTTAGTCGCTTATTACACTCTAATTCACTATACTTGACTTGTTTTGCCCTTTAATTGGTAGTATTTTGCAATTACTGTGTGTTTTATACCTTGTAAGAGCGATTCCGAGTAATGTAGATGTTGTGGAGCTGATCCAAGCTAGTTGGAGGTTTGAAGCCTGAGTAAAAGCCCGAGAGATTAAGCGAGGATCGTGTTTGGGGGTCGAGGGCCATGTCCGGACATCAAAAATCAAGGTTGAATTCATAGTCTAAGGAAATTACATGACTGCAGCATGTGGTGCGCCACGTTGTGTGCCACATCACTGTAAATCCTACTGCCTAAAGAAATATGAGCTCTCTGGTGTTCTCCACTAATGCCCATGCGTGGCGCGTTTCCCCATGCAGCGCATATGCATTTTTCCTAGAGCTATTTTCCTATTTCGCCTAGGAAAGGGTGGTTTCATCTGGGCCTTACCCTACTTGGTATAAATACATGAAAATCGTTATTTCAAGGACTTTTGACATCCTTTCGACTTAAGGACACTAAGCAGGAGGTTGTTGAACACAAGCACAAGGATTTAATCATTCCTTCCTCACTCAAGACCTGAGTTTGGATCAAATTTATGTGTTCCTATGCATTAATTATATTTGTGATGAATTTTTCTATGTCTATGGCCCTCTAGGGTTTGACGGCTATGTAATATTGATGATTTTTTGTGGATTATAACTATAGTTTTATATATTGAATCGTTTTGGAATATTTAATTGTTGCATCTATATTCACTGGTTCATGTAATTGAGAGTGGCATAACTTGTGATATATTTTCATTATATAGTTGGTTGAGTTCATAGATTCTTCTAAGTAACTGAAAGAGTGTCACGCCAAAACTCGGGGAGCGCGGCTGACGCTCAACGGATTGAACCCCGTCAAGCAAGCTTGTTGAATACTTTCTACCCAAACTCTCCCATGATCTAAAGAGAACACATATCTTTGTTAATTAACCAATAAGGATTCATGTAGACAAATACCAAATTCATTTCTATTAGTTACTTCACTTAATAAGTCTTTCAATGCACACATTCTCATGGTTTGAAGTTCAACAAGTGATCAAAACACAACATAACGTCTTTGACTTCCCCAGCATCCATATACACCCGCACTATGTCTACGGAGCCTTTAATAATTACAAAGAGTACAATGACAGTGACAACAAAAAGGATTTGTCTATACCTCAAAACATGATGATATAACAAACGAAAGATATATGATTGCGGCATGGCATCCGATCACGACCCGATCAGCTAGGCTGTCTCATACGAGACATCAACCAAATCACAATTTCAATTGCAATTTCTAACACAATCACCACCATGTATGCGTTATAATGTCCGATCACGACCCCATCGGATAGGCCATCTCATGTGAGACATCACCCTTTTCTATCCATCATCATGTTCAATATTTCTTGCACATCACTTCATTTTATTGGCAATAGTGGTCACAATTGTATTATTTCTCTTTGCACGTTGGCCATGTTTCATATTTCACATTTCGCATTACGTGTTTCGTATTTCATGCACACCTTTTTACTTTCAACCACCATCGTGGACTTTCCAACAACAAGGCATTTATATTCAAGACATTTAAGCACACATATGAGCAAATAGGAGTCTCAGGCGCATTAAGATTTCTTACACAATTTTCATTAGCTTTCACTTGAAACACAACCTGAAGTCAAGTTATTTAGATATGCAACCCATACTTTGAACACATTCTCAAATAGTAATACAACATAACACGAGCATTTGAATTAAATGTCTTTTGGCACAATGTTTAGTCGGAACGATCGATTCATAACAACTAACTTGGGACTTACATTGACATTGTGGGGTTCAATTCTAAGGGAATAGTTTAGCCAATATACCTTATTTGAGCTTCCTTACACTCTAAAATGTTCCTAAAGTGTTAGCAACTTTGATCTATTTTAAAAATGTAACAATTGAACCAAAATTAGGAAGATGATCATGGCTCTAGGTCATTTGAGCATTTTCTCAAACACTAGGTGTACATTAAGGTTTCAAGGTCCTTTTATGGAGGATTCCATCATCCCACAACCCATTATTTACAATTTTTAGCTCAACAATCTTCCCACACCCCTTGATAACACATTCACGACAAATAAACAACACCCATGCCCAAGAATTATCTTACTGATTACCCATTTCTATTTAAATTTAAAAATTAAGGGATAGGGTTACCTTTTGGTTGAAGGCCTTGTGAGTTACTCCAATGAAATCTTCAAGGTTTCGGAATATATTGATGACATTGGCTTAAAATTCCTCTTCTCACTCTAGACCACCTTCCTCTTTCTCTAAAATGTATGTTTTATCTTTCTAAAATGGCCCCTAATAGTGTTACATGAGAAGGGGGTCGGGTTATAAAAACCAAAAAATTAAGCTTCGTAAAAGGATCTACAATCGCACAGGAGACCGCATAATGCTTTTGGGGTGTGCGAAATGGACCACAAAAATGGCCCTCCGGGACTGGGCATGTCTACCCCATTATGCGGCTATTAAGCGTTCCGTAGACCTGTTCTACGGTCACATAATTCACCGCAGAACCTCCCTACAAAAAATTTCCATGTTGTTTTACGATCGGTGTGCGGCCCGCGAAATCATTTTGCAGTCGCATAATTTGTCATGCAATGACATCCAAACGTTGCCCAGTTGACTACCTCACTCTACGGCCGTTCTGCGACCCACAGAGTCATTATGCGGCCGCATAGTGGGCTGCGTGTCACGACCCAAACTGGAGGATGATGACTAGTACCCGGGCCATACTTGCCGAGCACCAACGTACATTTTATCTAATCTTCTTATAATTTTTAAGGGCCGACGAGATCAATATAAATGGTACATAAGGATTATGAACACCAAACAATGATAGATAATGGAATGAACATGGATAACATGGGATAACAAGACTGCCAAGAAACTACATATAAGTTAGGAGCTACCACGCTTCCATGAAAGACTATACAACAAAAATCATCCGACAAGGCATACAAAACTATACATAAGCCGACACCTGTCTATGACCCTCAAAAGGAGCATAAGTAATGCAACATAGTCGGAATAGGGCCCCGCCATACCCATAATATCTATAACCAAAAGTTCATACCAAGACCACGGCAAGTCCGGAGAAGAGATCTCGCCTGTAACCGCTGAACTGGAAAAGCCTACTGTGGTAGGGGAACTGCGTCTACCTGTCTATCAGGACCTGCAGCAAGACATGCAACGTCCACAAATAAAAAGGACGTCAGTACAAATAATGTACTGAGTATGTGAGGCAGGTCAATATAAATATGAACAATAATGAAAAGAGATGTAGAGAAGATATAACCTGTAACATCTCCGTGCTTCTAAGAGACAGTAACATGAAATTCATGATACATATACACACATAATCTTTTAAAAATATCCGCCTCTGTGGGCATCATCATTATCGTATCAACATCCGCCTCCGTGGGAATCATCGTCATCATATCATACCCGGCCTGAAAGAGGACTCGGTAAACCCAACTGATCAGTGGTTGCATAGAAGGTACCATAACCGGCCGACTATAGTGCGGCTCAGTAGAGTAAAATAGATACATATATATAATGCATGTAGGACCCATTGGAATCATGTTCTTAAAATTTCGGAGTGACATAAGGTCGATATTCTACGTACACATTATTAGGATTAACTATTCATCAATAATATTATAAGAATCAGGAAGTACCAACAACATTGATAACATAAGAATAAGAGGAGCAACCTCAACATCAATTGTTCCATAAGAAGGGAAACAATGCTAGTACTGCTAGCTTCTAAGAGTAGAGTATCTTTGGAAGCATCGGAAAAAGATATCCTCACATACCTTGTATATACTTCCCCAATCTCAAGAAATTCAATTTTCACGACTCCTTATTATACAATAAGAGAAACGAGACTATCATTATCATTTAAGCGTCATAAGTATTGTGTATCGACCACAACCTATTTTACGATGAAACGGACAGCACCTCCCCTATATATATGACTTCACACAAGTCAAAACAATCACCAAGCAGCACAAACAACATCAATAATAATCAAATTGATCCTCCCAAAATAGTCCACACACAACCTAATAACTTCATACATAAAACGACAACCGTAGTCGTGTCAAACAACCCGGAAATGTTACGACGAACGACCAGCCCACAACCCTATATCTATATGGTGTTTCTCCCCACCCTTCATCCTCCAAAACTCCACAATACAGTAATAAAACACGCATACCAACAGAAACACAAAACAGTCCGCAAAATAGTCCGCTACAAGCGAATAACTCGAACTCACGGCTTCCGATCACCATCCTGTGAGTTCTTACAAGTATAAAACGAATTACCATAAATTTACAGAACAAAAAAATGGATGAAAGAGAGCAGTAAACTCACCTTACTTTCTGGATAACTCAGCCTTTATCTTGGTTCTTCAAACTCTAGGGTTTACCCCCAATTTGAACTTGAAAGAGAGGGAAAATCAATTAGGGTTTGTGGATAACTTTTGGGAGGAAGTTTGCAGTGGTTTATGTCTGGTAATTTGTGAAATATAATGAGGGATATATTTCAGGAGATAATCCTTTTAATGGGCTAGTTGGATGACCCTAAATTGCCTCTTCTGGGCTATCATTTAACAAAGTAGGTGACCCACCTACTTGTCACCTACCAGCTTGTGCAGTCTCGCAAAAATGTCTATATGTCTCTACTCAAATATCGTATTGATAAGCGGTTTAATGCGTTGAAAACTAGACTCATAGATCTTCAATTTGGTGGGTATATCACCCTGTAATTCCAAGCATATTAGGATAAATCTTAATAATATTTGACCTAAAGTTTAAGTAAAACTATGAACCTAAGTTGCGACAACTCTTGTCGACTTGTGCTTCATAACTCATTTGACTTCAAGACTATGATATAGATATTATATGATTCAAATACCTTAAAACATGACTTCTTGAGAATATCAAGCACCCCTAGGTTTACCCAAAAATACGAGTTACAACATTCTTGATTCGCTTAACTTCTAATGCGTGTTAATCACTCTTATACACTCTTGTATCATTTAAGATCAATAGGATTAACTTCTTATCATCTCAAATATAATATCTTCTCATGTTTACGTCGATTAACATATGGCATGAGCCAACGTACGTGAATATTGGTTGTAACACCCTCCCCCCAGTAGGAGCATTCGTCCTCGAATGTAAGTGTTTAGAGGGAGCCTAACTCATCGTGGATTTCAACGGAAATTTCCGGCCCATTTTTCCCCTACAAAATGGATACTAGACAAACTTAAAAGTAGTTAAACCCAACGTATTGCCATTCAAGGCAAAGCAAAGCATTACGGATATGTACACTATCTGCATATCACCATTGTGTATTAAGGAACAGTACTCTCAAGCTATTGTTTACCTCATAGAGCTGTTTCACCTTCTAATGCGACCTGCATCCCCTCGGCATCCTTGTTATCCTGAATCTGGAACAAGTAAGGGTATTTAGACTTCATCTGCTCTTCTGCTTCCAAAGTAATTTCTTCCCTGTTCTTGTTCCTCCACAATACTTTGACGGAAGCTACATCCTTTTTTCTTAGCTAGCGGACTTGTCGATATAATATAGCTATTGGCACTTCTTCATATGATAGATCCTCTGTAACTTGTACATCTTTGATAGGGACGACTCGAGAAGACTCTCCAATACATTTCCTTAACATAGATACATGGAATATCGGGTGGACAAATTCCAATTCGGATGGCAATTCTAACTCATAAGAAACCTGTCCAATTCGTCGAAGAATTTTGTATGGACCGATATACCGTGAACTCAGCTTACCCTTCTTCCCAAAACGCATAATACCCTTCATCGGAGAGATCCTCATGAAAACCCAATCACCAACCTCGAACTCCAAATCACGACGTCGGACATAAGAATAAGACTTTTGCCTGCTTTGTGCCGTCCTTAGCCGCTCTTGTGTTAGTTTAACCTTCACAATGTCTTGGTGAATCAAATATGGCCCATATAGTTCTGTTTCACCGACTTCGAACCATCCAAGTGGTGACCTACATCTCCTCCCGTATAATGCCTCGTACGGGTCCATTTTAATACTGGAATGATAGATATTATTGTAGGCAAATTCTATAAGTGGAAGATGGTATTCCCAGTTCCCCTTGAAATCCATAACACATGCTCATAGCATATCTTCAAGTGTTTGAATTGTACGTTCTGCTTGTCCATCACTCTGTGGATGGAATGGAGTGCTGAGATTAACTTGTGTGCCTAAACCCTTCTGAAAAGACCTCCAAAAGTTAGCTGCAACTTACGCTCCTCGGTCGGATATAATAGATATCTGTACACCATGAATCCTAACAATCTCCTTGATATACAACTTTGCATAATCTTCAGCTGTCTAAGTTGTCTTAACTGGCAGAAAATGGGCACATTTTGTAAGTCGATAAACTATCACCCATATGGAGTCAAACTTATGATAAGAGCGAGGCAATCCAATAATAAAGTCTATATTAATCACCTCCCATTTGCAGGTCACAATCTCTATATTCTGAAGCAATCCACTAGGTTTTTGATGTTCGATTTTTACTTGTTGACAATTAGGACACCGGGCTACAAATTCTGCAATAGACTTCTTCATGTTATCCCACCAATACTGCTCCTTAACATCATGATACAACTTTGTCGAGCCGGATGGATGGAATATCGGGATTGATGAATCTCAATCATAATCTTCTCTCTCAACCCTGCCACTTCAGGCACACATAACCGACCCTGGTATCTCAGTGCCCCATCTGCTCCGATCTCAAAACCCGTAATTTTACACTGTTGAATGCTCTCTCTCAATCGTACTAAGGTAGGATCTTCATATTGCCGTGATTTTACCTCGTCTACCAAAGATGATTTTGATGTATTATGTACAGTAACCCCTCCTTCATCAGAGTCTAACAATCTAATTCTCATTTTCGCTAGCTGATGAAGCTCATTAATCAACCCCTGTCTACTTTCCTTAATGTGTACTAAGCTTCCCATTGACTTACAACTGAGAGCATCTGCCACAACATTAGCTTTACCGGGATGGTACAATATTTGGACATCGTAATCTTTCTTTAATTCAAGCCACCTACACTGCCTCAAATTCAACTCAAAATGGACAATGTATAAGTAGTGCCGCCATATCTTCAAAGCATATATTATTGCAGCCAATTCCAAATCATTGGTCGGGTAATTATTTTCATGCTTCTTCAATATTCTTGATGCATAAGCAATCACCTTCCCATGTTGCATCAATACGCACCCGAAACATATACCTGAGGCATCACAATATACCACATAACCTTCTGTTCCTTCAGGGAGAGTGAGTACTGGCACATATGTCAATCGATTCTTTAACTCCTGAAACATCGTTCACAAGCGTCAGACCACTGGAACTTAGTAGCTTTCTGTGTTAACCTAGTCAATGGTGATTATATAGAGGAAAACCCTTCTACAAATTGCCTATAATATCCTGCTAGCCCTAGGAAGCTGCGGATTTCTGATGGTGTTGTAGGTCTCGGCCAATTCTTTACTGCATCGATCTTTTGAGTGTCGACACTAATACCCTCGTCAGATATCACATGGCCAAGGAATGCTACTGAGTTCACCAAAATTCACATTTGGAGAGCTTATCATATAACTTACGATCCTGAAGCGTCTGTAATACTATCCACAAGTGGCCCGCATGTTCCGCCTCTGAACGAGAATACAACAAAATGTCATCAATGAATACGATAACGAACACATCAAGATAGGGCATGAATACAGTATTCATGAGATCCATAAAAGCTGCTGGGGCATTTATAGCCCAAACGACATCACCAAGAACTAAAAGTGCCCGTATCTTGTCCGGAAGGCAGTCTTTGGAATATCCTTCTCCTTAACCCCCACTTGATGATACCCTGAACGTAAGTCAATCTTGGAAAAATACTTGGCACCCGGGAGTTGGTCAAATAGTTCGTCCATCCCTGGAAGTTGATACTTTCTCTTTATAGTATACTTATTCAACTGTCGATAGTCGATACACATCTGTAACGATACGTCTTGCTTCCACATGAACAGGACTGGCGCACCCTAAGGTGAAGTGCTAGGCCTAATGAAGCCCTTATCCAGCAAGTCCTTCAACTGCGCCTTCAACTCACGCAACTCTGTCGGGGCCATCCTATACGGAGGAATAGATATGGGTTGAGTGTCAGGCAATACATCAATGCTAAACTCAATCTCCCTTTCAGGTGGAAGGCCTGGAAGTTCATATGGGAAAACATCTAGAAATTCATTGACCACGGAGATTGATTGTAGAGGTATGCGTCTTTGTCTCTGCATCCCTAACGCGAACGAGATGATAAATGTACCCTTTTGAGATCATCGTCCTTGCCTTAAAATAGGAAATAAACCTACCTTTCGGTGTAGCAATGTTCCCTTTCAATTCGATGATGGGTTCATTCAGAAATTGAAACCTAAAGATCTTCGTACGACAATCAACATTTCCATAGCATGAGGCCAACCAGCCCATTCTCATTATCATGTCGAAATCAACCATTTCTAATTCAAATAAATTCGTCGAGGTTTGACAACTACAAATCATCACTATGCAGCCTTTATATACCCTTCTAGCAATCACAGAATCTCCTATCGGAGTAGATACCGCAAGTGGCTTACTTATCAATTAAGGTTTAACGCCAAACTTATTATCAATCCACACATATACATCATAAGAAAACACAAACAATATACCTGTAACAACATCCGGAGATGACTCGAGATCCTGTCGACCTACGAGAGCGTAATTTTGATTTGAGCACCACTCTAACTCGGCAGTGCATCTCTACCTCTACCACGACCTGTCGACTGCTGAAAACCCCGTGCTGGAGGTCGAACTGATGAGAAAGAAGCAGACATAGATCCAGTTGGCTAAGCCGTACCACCATCTTCTTTATTAGGACAATCCAGCTTCATATGGCCAGGCTGTCCGCAAGAGTAGCACGCATGAAAACCTCGACGGCACAGTCCAAAGTGGGCCTTGCCACACTGATCACAACGGGGTGTTGGGAGTCTCGTCTTACTAGTATCCCTATGATATCGTGAGGTGGATGCTCATAATAGGTAAATCGATCATATCCATGCCTTTGAAACTGGGGAGGATCACTAGCTACAGGTGGCGCCGAACTCCTCGAAAACTTGGGCCTAACACTACCTCTGAAGTCATGAGAATACCCCACAAACATCGCCCTCTTATGTTAGCCCCTATCATGCTCCCTATCTGCCCTTTGCTGGCGCTTACGGTCATCTAGGGTCTGAGCATAAGCCTGAATACAGGAAATATCCATGCCCTCAACAAATGAGGTTGTCGTGCACTCATTTATCAGATATGGTCCAAACCCGTTCACGAACATATGCATCCTATCACTCAACTTGGCCACCATATGAGTAGCATACCTTGGTAAAGAATCTAATTTCATGCCATAATCTCGCACACTCATATTACCTTGTCTAATGTTCAAAAACTTATCAGCTCTAGCTCGTCGTATCTCAACGGGCAAATAGTGATGAAGAAAGGCCTCAGAAAATTCATTCCACACAGCTGGAGGGGCATTCAGACCCTTGGATCTGTCCCAACTATCATACCAGAAAAATGCTAAATCCCGTAACCGATATGAAGCCAACTCTACTGCCTCTGTATCTGTAGCATGCATAACCCGTAGTGTACGGTTAACCTGGTCAATAAAAGTTTGTGGGTCCTCCTTGGGGTCTGATCTGGTAAACACTGGAGGGTCTAGATTAATAAAATCACAAACTCTCGTACTATCCGCTTTATCAACAACACTGGTATTCTGCCTCTGAGCCTGAGCAGCTACCAAGCTAGTCAACAACTGCACCGCACTCCGCATATCCTTCTCTGTATGGCCAGACGGAGGAGCTGGTGGTGTTGGGTTCCTCCTAATATCCTCTGGATGACACGGAGTAGATGAGGTATGAGACGGCATCTCACTCTACGCATCACTTTCGCCTACTCTGGCTTGAGGCACCTGACTGATACCCTCTCCCGAAGCTACAGATAAAACACTAAGGACTCAACTCTACGCACGATCAATATTTAGGAAGAAGGTAACAACCCTTGATGTAGCGTAGTCTCCTGATTATAAATGTGGTGCGCTACACATCAACAATCAAGACTACTAGACACGGCTCATAGACAACCCTAGGACAGACTTGCTTTGATACTAGGTTTGTCACGACCCAAACTGGAGGATCATGACTAGTACCCTGGCCATACTTGTCGAGCACCAACATACATTTTATCTAATCTTCTTATTATCTTTAAGGGCCGACGAGATCAATATAAATGGTAGATAAGGATTATGAACACCAAACAATGATAGATAATGGAATGAACATGGATAACATGGGATAACAAGACTGCCAAGAAAGTACATATAAGTTAGGAGCTACCACGCTTCCATGAAAGACTATACAACAAAAATCATCCGACAAGGAATACAAAACTATACATAAGCCGACACCTGTCCATGAGCCTCTAAAGGAGCATAAGTAATGAAACATAGTCGGAACAGGGCCCCGACATACCCATAATATCTATAACCAAAAGTGCATACCGAGACCACGACAAGTCCGGCGAAGAGATCTCGCCTGTAACCGCTGAACTGGAAAAGCCTACTGTGGTGGGGGAACTGCGTCTACCTGTCTATCAGGACCTGCAGCACGACATGCAACGTCCACACATAAAAAGGACGTCAATACAAATAATGTACTAAGTATGTAAGGCAGGTCAATATAAATATGAACAATAATGTAAAGAGAGGTAGAGAAGATATAACTTGTGACATCTCAGTGCTTCTAAGAGACGCCTCTGTGGGCATCGTAATTATTGTATCAACATCTGACTATGTGGGCATCATCATCATCATATCATACCCCTCCTCAAAGAGGACTCGGTAAACCGAACTGATCAGCGGTTGCACAATAGGTGGCTCGGTAGAGTAAAATAGATACATATATATAATGCACGGGGGACTCATTGGAATCATGTTCTCAACATTTCAGAGTGACGTGAGGTAGATATTCTCCATACACATTATTAGGATTAACTCTTCATCAAGAATATTATAAGAATCAGTAAGTATCAACAACATTGATAACACAAGAATAAGATGAGCAACCTCAACATCAATTGTTCCATAAGAAGGGAAACAATGCAAGTACTGCTAGCTTCTAAGAGTAGAGTATCTTTGGAAGCTCGTTCGTTGCATTATGTACAATAGAGGTCGTGAAAAATTAGGAAAGGGATAGCCTCACATAACCTTTTATATAATGCCCCAATCTCAACCTATGCAATTGTCACGACTGCTTAGTCTATAATAAGAGAAATGACACTATCATTATCATTTAAGCGTCATAACTACGGTGTATCGACCACAACCTATTTTACGATGAAACGGACATCACCTCCCCTATATATATGACTTCACACAAGTCAAAACAATCACAAAACAGCCCAAACAACATCAATAATAATCAAATTGAGCCACCCAAAATAGTCCACACAAAACCTAATAACTTCATACATAAGACGACAACCGTAGTCATGTCAAACGACACGAAAATGTTACGATGAACGACCAGCCAACAATCCTAAATCTATATGGTGTTTCTACACACCCTTCCTCCTCCAAAACTCCACAATACAGTAGTAAAACATGCAGCCCAACAGCAACACAAAACAGTCCGCAAAGCAGTCTGCTACAAGTGAATAACTCGAACTCAGAGCATCCGATCACCGTCCCGTGAGTTCTTACAATTATAAAACGAATTACCATGAATTTACAGCACAAGAAAATGGATGAAAGAGAGCAGTAAACTCACCTTACTTGCTGGATAACTCAGCCCTTATCTTGGTTCTTCAAAGTGTAGGGTTTACGCCCAATTTGAACTTGAAAGAGAGGGAAAATCAATTAGGGTTTGTGGATAACTTCTGGGAGAAAGTTTGATGGGGTTTAGGTCTGGTTATTTGTGAAATATAATGAAGGATATATTGGAGATAAGCCTTTTCATGGGCTCTTTCGATGACCCGAAATTGCCTCTTTTGGGCTATCATTTAACCAAGTAGGTGACCCACCTACTTGTCACCTAGCAGCTTGTGCAGTCTTATTGATAAGAAGTTTAATGCGTTGGAAACTAGACTCATAGATCTTCAATTTGGTTGGAAGATCACCCTGTACTTTCAAGTAGATTGGGAGAAAAGCTTAATAACATTTGACCTAAAGTTTAAGTAAAACTATGAACCTAAGTTGCGACAACTCTTGTCGGATTTTGCTTCATAACTCGTTTGACTTCAAGAATATGATACAGATATTATATGATTCAAATACCTTAAAACACGACTTATTGATAATATCAAGCACCCCTAGGTTTACCCAAAAATACGAGTTACAACATCCTTGATTTGTTTAACTTCTAATATGTGTTAATCACTCTTATACCCTCTTGTATCATTTAAGATCAATAGGATTAACTTCTTATCATCTCAAATATAATCTCTTCTCATGTTTACGTCGATTAATTTATGGCATGAGCCAACTTACGTGAATATGGGTTGTAACACTGCGGAAATGCCTTTTTTCCAACCATTTTCCTTCAACTTCCCTGCGTATTGCTCAACCCAAAAAGTATTTAACATCATTAACATATACGCCTATCTCGGAACCACGAAACCCCGGGTTTTAGATAAAAAATTTACGGGGCCTAACAAAGAGGCTAATTGAATCATTGATTAAACTTGGTTAGGAGAATAATCTAAAGAGGCTTTCCTAAAGACCAATCTACTATGCATTCTTGCATATCTTCACATGCTTAAATTGGTTCATCTCGTCAAGTTAAGGCACAATCGAAAGAGGAGTTTTTGCTTAACGAATGAAGTAATAGTTGATTGAATTTGAGAGACTCACTTTAACATTACAAAATAATTACGTAGAGTTAGATCTCGAATGATTATCTTCCACCTATCCTGTCAGAACCCTATCTTCTCCCACTAATAAGCCACTAATAACCTTATTTAAGGAGATAGTTAGAAAGTGTCAACATAGAGGAATTGAACTTTGGATACAACTTCGGGACTTTTTGGAAGGACTAACACTAGCCTCGCGTAGAACACGGAGAAATGCAGTTAGAGGCCCTTTGATTAAGAAGACTCTAGAGGAGATAATTCCAATTTTTTATGAGTTATTTGAATATGCTAATCAGTGGCCCTCTTAGAGTGCTGAAAGAAGAAGATTAAGTGGTGTTCACCATGTTGATGCTAATACATCTATGGAGGTACAACTTGATCCCATGGCTCAAGAAACATGTAACCCGACTTTAGCCATGATACAAAACGAGCTTCACACAGCTTCTGATATATGTTGAAGAGGACACCCTACTCATGAGTATCAAGCCTCAATTGAGAAAGTGAATGTTGTGGTAAACTACAATTTAATGCAATGGGTCAGAGACACCCAGTGTTTCGTAGAGTTCAATTGAGGGTACTGCAAATGCATGGCGACAAACCAACCCCATATTCTAGGGACAAGGAGCTCTTGCTTTTATGAATCAACCGAGGCAACAATTTCAGCCTCAACAACCCAATTAGTCAGACTTAGAAGATCTCATGAAGGCCTTCATTGTGAAAACTGATGAAAGATTTGAAGTACAAGGGGTAGAAATCCTAAATTTAGAGAAGAAAGTGGGACGGATTGCAATGTTATTTTCTAATAGAGTTCCAGGATCTCTCCCTGCTAATACTGAATGAAATCCTAAAATACAGTGCATGTTGTAACCTTGAGAAGTGGTTAAGCGTTGAAATATCTCACCCCAATACAAAAAGATATGAAACTTCAAAAGGAATGCGGGGTGCTGCTAAAAAAGTGATGTTAATAAGAAGA
This sequence comes from Nicotiana paniculata, assembly GCA_005239505.1. Taxonomy (NCBI): domain Eukaryota; kingdom Viridiplantae; phylum Streptophyta; class Magnoliopsida; order Solanales; family Solanaceae; genus Nicotiana; species Nicotiana paniculata. The sequence goes on along the minus strand of ML346737.1, from coordinate 62,854 downwards.
AGAAATGCTAGAGGGAACATAAGAAAAAGAAGAAGGAAGAAAACTCGAGAATGGAGGAACCTGAGGAGATAAAACACATGCATTCTCTATCTTTCCCCCAAATGATAAGTAGAGAAAAGACGCACAAGCAGTTTGAGCAATTTATGGATGTTGTGAAACACGTTCATGTAATCTTACCATTAACTGAAGTGCCCTCATAGATGCCTGCTTATGCTAGGTTCTTTAAAGTGATCCTTATGAAGAATAGGAAAAAATATAGGAGACCTCATAGTCAAGCTCGCAGGACATTGCAGCGTGATACTACAATGCCTCTATCTATCTATAGGAATCATGAGAAGGAGATTGGAGAGATAAGGTCTGCACCCATGTCTTTGCAGCTGGCAGACCAAACGACTATAATACCCGAGGGGATAGTGGAAGTTGTGTTAGTTCGTGCGGATAAGTTCGTATTTCCTATGAATTTTATAGGGGTAAAAATGGAGGAAAACTAGGAGGTCTCTCTCATCCTAGGAAGACCATTCATAGAAACGGGTAAAGCTATATTACATATACATGAGAGAAAACTCATGCTTAGAGTGGGCGAGAAGACTGTGACTTTTAAGATGGATGTAGTGAATGGGTTACAAAGGGATGAAGCAGTTGTGAGTATTGAGTGGAATGTACTCCAAAAAGAAGGTTGTGATAAGCGAGAAAGATAAGTGTGGGGTGTACCCAAAGAAGGCCACGAAAAAACTATTTGCATGGATATGTGTATTAGATTGAGAGCAAGGAATGGAGCCCAACATCGACTCAGACCCTTACTAGATGTTCAGAGGAAGTTTTGTTAACCTTATGCTTTTAAATTGTATGCCATTCGGGACACACCAAAACATAAACTGTGGAGTTGGGGATATTTGTTTGTACGTATGTACATTTATTAGTAGTAGGAGTAAGAAATAGAAGGTTTTCGATTTTTTCCGACAATGGATATCGTCAACAAGTTTCTTGAGGGATTAAAGTCGAAGGAAAAATTAAAAAGTATTTTCTTTTGTTAGGTAGTGTAACATGTCCCCCTTGGTTTTTAGGATTAGGAAATCTTGTGTTGTGATTTGAAGTGAAACAAATATCGCTTGACTTTATTATGTCTGGAGAATAGTAAGTGCTTTAGTTGTGACGCTTAGGATCATATTTAGACTATTATAAAAGTACCTAAAATTGTATGATCTTAACGTTACTTAAATGCTTTGACAAGAGTGTCTTGATAGTCCGATCACGAGTGAATTATGTGCCAGGTGTGTGTTATTTTTTGGGTTATATTGTGCATTGTATTTGATGTCTATAATTTGTCCCATGTGCTTGCAAAGAGAAATAGTAGTTTTATTCAGTCTTGGAAGTGATATAGGAGTTTCTTAGTTGATCTAGTTATATGCTTTTACCCACCTAATTGTTTTGTAGCTTAGTTAACCCTGTTGAGTCTGTAATCTTGTTTATTTGGCAACCACACTACAAGCCTTACTCATTTGTTTGGATTGCCCATCTATTTGAATCGTTTACCTCCATGAGAACTTGAATTTGTTTTGAACTTTGTAAAAGTATAGTGCGGGGTGTTGGCTTGGCTTTTGAGTGGAGATATTGAAATAGGGCAATGGTGCAGTGTTTTGAAAAGTAAGAGCCACTTGAGTTGAAAAAGAAAAGGAAAAAAAGTAGTTGCATTGTTGTTAAAAATATTCCTTGATGGTGGTAACACTTGATGTATTTGTTCTTAATGGAGTTAGAAGTTGACGTATATTGATGTGAAGGTGGAGATATGGTTTAACATAAGAATGGGGTTTTGAATGGTTAATTGAATGAATTAAAGTACTTAGGTAGGAGTAGTTACTATATCCAAATGTATCCTACTCATCCCGCAGCCTACATTACAACCAAATAAAGTCCTACTTGATTCTTGACTGAATGAACTCGATTAGTAGAGTAGTATAATACGGTCAAGCCTATGGTACGTCTATTGTGAAATATGAATGTTACTTCTGAGAGTGAGTGAATTCTTTCTATCTTGAGTTCCTAATTGTCCTTAAATTTTATTGTGTGTGGAACTACTCTATATTGTTGTGTGATGGCACTTGATTCACGAAGGAAAGGTAATGTCGTCGACCTCAATGTCACAGTAAGTTAGAGGGTTGTGAAATAATGTGTGTTTCTTTTCAGTCAAATATTGAGGAAATGATGTTACGTTAGAGTGCTTAATTTGTTTTGAATATGCTGGGCATGATGAGTTAGGAGAGTTGCTTAAGTTGGTCGTGTCTATATGAAATGTAGTTTGATTGCTTGAGGAAGAGCAATGTTTTAAGTGTGGGGTGTTGGCGGTACGCTATAATCCCGTGTTTTAGTCACTTATTGCACTCTGATTCACTACACCTTACTTGTGTCGCACTTTAATTGGTAGCATTATGTACTTATTGTGTGTTTTATGCCTTGCAGGAGAGATTTCGAATTATCTAGATGTGTGTTTTATTGTGTGTTTTATGCTTTGAAATCTGAGTAAAAGCCCATGGAATGAAACCTGGATCATGTTCGGGGGTTGAGGACCAAGTCTGTACGTAGAAAATCAAGGTTAAAGCCATATTCTGAGAAAATTACACTACAACGGCACGTGGTGCGCTGTAGCAGTTTAAATCCTGTTGCGTGACAAATTGTGAGCTATCTGGATATCTCCACTAATTACATACGTGGTGTTTTGGCTATGAAAGGTTAGTTTCGTCTAGGCCCGACCCTACTTGGTATGAATACATGGAAAACGTTATTTCCAGGACTTTTGACATACTTTCGACCTAAGGGCGCTAAGGAAGAGGTTGAAGAACACAAGCACAAGGATTTCATCATTCCTTCCAAACTCAAGACACAAGTTTTAATGGAATTTTCGTTTTCCTATACTTTCATTATATTTGTGATAAATTTCTCCATGTCTATGCAGTAGTTCCCTCTGTGGTTTGTTGGATTTGGTGTATTGATGATTTTTTTTGAATTATAACTCTAGTTTTATGTATTCAATTATTTTTGAAGATTTAATTGTTGCTTCTATATTCACTAGTTCATGTAATCGAGAGAGCCATAACTTGTGATATCTTTGCATTATATTGTTGGTTGAATTCTACATTTTTCTAAGTAATCGAAAGAGACCGGTTCAGTCATTGATTAAACATAGTTAGGAAAATAATCAAAAGAGGTATTCCTAACAAATTCACTACGCATTCTTGCATATCTTCACATGCTTAAATTGGTTCATCTCGTGAGATTAAGACTTAATCTAAAGAAGATTTTTGCTGAACGTTTGAACTAATAATTTAGTGAATTGGAGAGGCTCACTTGAACATTGTAAGTGAATTATCTAGAGTTAGATCTCGAACTATTATGTTGCACCTACCTTATCAAAACCCTATCTTCTCTCACTGATAACCTTATTTGCTTATTCCTTGTATGGGTAGTCACTAGTAAATAGCTTTAGATTCTTAGTTAATTTTAGTTATTAATCATATAAATCTAAATTGTTGATCCTCCTGGATAACAATCAAGCTAAAGCTACGTGAATAATGTTTAAATCCAATCTATATGGATACAATATTGTACTATACTATATTTGATTAGCGAGCATAATTTAAGTGTGTGTTTTGTGCTCATCAAGATGCCTTATGATGTTGGTCAATATTCCAAAATGGAATGGGAAGGTAAGTATAAGGAGTAAGAATCGGTATCCGAACAATTATGAGCATTAAGAAAAGAAATGAAGAACCTTTCAGTCGCCATAGGGAGCAAAATTCTAGATTATGAGGATCTATGTATCCACCCTGATGTGGACATGCCAATTCGGTACAAGCCTCCGAAGTTTGATATCTTTTATGTGACGGGTCATCCCTATGCCCACTTGAAATTCTAATGTGATAAGCTAGTTGTAGTGGGAAAAAACGAGAAGTTGAGGATGAAGCTTTTCATAAGGAGTTTGACAAGGGAAGCACTTACTTGGTACACTCGCCAATATCTCGGAAACTGGAGGGAATGGCAGGATATGGAAGAAGATTTCATGAATCGCTTCCAGTTCAACACATAAATTAGCCCTATCAAGTTCGCTCTGTTAAACTTGTAGAAAAAACCGTCGAATTATTTCAAGAGTATGCACATCGATTGAGGTCAGAGGCTGCAAGAGTAACAACCCTACTAGATGGCAGTGAGTTGACTACGTATTTCATCAGGGCTCAGTAAGGGATCTACTTTTTGAAAATGATGGGCATGATGGGGCAGAACTTTCCTGAACTTATTAGGATGATAGATTTTTTATATGAAGCTATAAAGACCTGCAAGGTACTATATATGGACGCATTGGAAGAAACTAGCAAAGCAATCCAATACGGTTCAATAGGCAGCTGAAATAATAAGAGGAAGATGTATCAGCAATCCCTCCCTATTACCAGTCCAATCCACACCATGGAAACAACTCTTACTCTCTAGAAAACTATTCCTCACACCCACCTACTTATTTTCTAGTATATAAGACACAACCATATTACAATCCCTAATCTAAATATAATCCAACTCGCGCCCATACAAATCCAAATCCACTACGACTAGACGATCCAATTCAAACTACCACTCGTCACACTCGACCCACCTATGCACGCCGACCTCGCCCAAATTTTGAAGAAAGAGGTCCCATAAACTACACCCTGATTGCTAAACCATTAGCTTAACTCTTTGAAAGAATGCAAAGAGCATGTTTGTACATCCAACTAAAGGAATGGTTCCTTTGTATCCTTCAAAATACTTTGATGCAACCAAATTGTGCGTTTACCACTCAAATGCACAATGTCATGATACCAATGATTGCTTCAATTTGAAAAATGAAATTGAGTCTGTGATCCAAAGTGGATGCCTCGAGTGCACCTCAACTCCTCCAATTGTCAACCTTAACCCGCTGCCCAACTACCAAAATCAAGGAGCTACTATGATCACCCTAGACAAAGAATAAGACCTAAAAGGAACCATCGTCAAAATAGGAAATGTTGAGGCTAGAAGGGTCCCACTTCGAATGGCTTTAATGATCATAGTACAGTTATAGACTACATTGATTGTCCTTGCTTACCAATAATAGTCCTTTGCTGCTATCAGGGATAAAGAGGATCGAAAATACAAGACAGACCACTGGACATATTAGTAGAAAAGCAAAGCCAAGATGGTGATTTCACAGCAGCTCATGGAATGACCTGGTCAGGGAGGTGTTACGCTCCTGAGGAAGTAAAACGAGGGAATATAGGAAAGGAATTGATTAAAATAAGGAACATAACATATCTGGAGGTTGTAGAGTTCTAGAATAAGATTTCCACTAATGATCCGAGGAGGAAGAATTAAAGAAAATCCCAACGTAAATATTAATCATGGATATACTGATGATTTTTGAAAGTCGCAAAGACGCCTGGATGAGAGTGTTAAGTGGGGTGATAATGCCAAGTAACACTAACAGTAAGGCATTGGTGGCAACCATCTGGATGATGATTGAAGCAAATATGATCACCATCTGAAGAGATGAGCTTCCGATAGAGGGTGTGGGTTGTAACGAAACTTCACATTTCACTGTCAAACGCGAATATAAAGTGGTGTCATGAGTACTTGTTGATGGAGCATTTGGAGTCAATATCTTCTCACTCTCTACCGTACGAGAGATATATATTCATCTAAGAGAAGTAAAAGAAATTCAGGTAAGGGTAAGAGATTTCGACGGGTCACAAAAGGACGTCATCGGGAGAATCTATTTAGCTTTGGATATTGGACCAGTTGAGTTTCCCATATTGTTCCAAGTGATGGAGATTTCATCTTCATACAAACTGTTGCTAGGAAGACGTTGGATACACATGGCAGGGGCAGTCATGTCTACCTTACACCAGTGCATGAAGTTCGAGTAGGGCTATCAAGGTATTTTAATCCACGGTGATTGGAGCCAATTAGCTTACCTGAAACATGGAGTCTCGTTAATAAAAGGATTAGGTAGGGTCACATTTCGTGAAGTCGAGATCATGCACACCACAAAAATAGAAGATACCAAGCAAGATATGGGAATGCAGTCACCATATAGATCGAAGGTGGCTATGATATAAATGATAAAGTACGGATACAGACTAGCAACCGGGCAGAGAGCCCGATCGGACGGGATAACAGGGTTGATTGAGCCGAGTGGACAAAAATGTAGAGCCAGCAAAGGGTATTTCCCTTTGATTGGCAAGATGAGTACCATTATATTTTGGAAGAAATCTTTTGTGCCAGAGCATACTTCGGGTACGAGTCTGAGTTGAACACTAGAAGACGACATCGTCGATCGAATGGGCCGGCTGTTCGTGACCATGATCGAGGAATGGTATGAACAAGTTGATATCAAGGCACCGACAATTTATAATGCCAAACCAGGAGAGGACTTGCAGAGTTGGATTACCTCCCTTCTTTGGTTCTCCGAGTGTCTTGGTTGTATGGAATTGTAAAATTTTTTAAAGAGCTCACGATTAATTGAGGCAATTAGCCATAGATGTTCAGGCGTTGGCCAACCATTTTTTTTGATTGAACATTTCAGAGCCCAGTCGGGTTCTTCCTTGTGTAATTTCTCAATCTTCCTTATATGAGCGCATCACTGAGAATTAGTATGAGGACCCCCATTTTCTTATCCTTATGGACACGGTACAGCACGGCGATGCGAGTGACGTTTCTCTTAGAGATGACAAGGTGTTACGGATGTAGGGCCGGTTGTGTGTGCCCAATGTAACTGGGTTACATGAGGTTATCCTTGAGGAGGCCCACAGTTCACGGTACTCCATTCATCCGGGTGCCGGTAAGATGTATCATGATTTGAGGCAGCACTATTGGTGGGGGAGAATGTAAAAAGATATACTGGAGTATGAGGCCCGATGCCTATATTGTCAGAAAGTTAAGTATGAGCATCAAAGGCCGGGGGGTTTACTTCAGATACTTGAGATTCCCGAGTGGAAATGGTAGCGTGTTATCATGGACATCATTGTTCGACTCCCACTGACTTTGAAGAAATTTGACATTGTATGGGTGACTGTGGATAGATTGACCAAGTTAGCTTTTTTCATTTAGTAGTGAAAACATATTCTTCAGAGTATTTAGCTCAAATCTATATCTGTTAGATTATTCGTCTCCATGGTGTGCCAATATCCATTATCTCCGGTCAAGGTACGTAGTTCACATTGCATTTATGAGGAGCAGTACAACGTGAGTAAGTCATACGGGTTGAGTTATGTACAACATTTAACCTCCGAACAGATGAGAAATCCTACCACACCATTCAGATATTAGAGGAAATGGTTCATGCATGTGTTATGGATTTTAGGGGTTCTTGAGATCAGTTCTTGCCGCTTGTAGAGTTTTCCTACAACAAGAGCTACCAATGGAGTATTCAGATGGCTCTTTATGAGACCCTCCTTGGGAGACGTTGTTCTTCTCCAGTTGGTTTTTTTGAGCCAAGATAGGCTACGTTGTTAGGCATAGATTTGGTTCGAGATTCCTTGGAGAAAGTCAAGTTGATTTAGGATCGGCTTCGTACAACCCAATTTAGACAGAAGAGTTATGATAGTCGGTAGATTCGTGATGTAGCATTTATGACTAGAGAGTGGGTTTTGTTCCGGGTTTCACCAATGAAAAGAGTGATGAGGTTCATGAAGAAGGGCAAGTGGAGCCCCCGGTATATCATTCCGTTGAAATTATTGCCACCCAGCCTATCAGCAGTACACTCAGTGTTCCATACATATATGCTCTGGAAGTATAATGGTGATATGTCTCATGATTTATGCTTCCACTCAGTAAAATTGGACAATGATTAGAGATCTGATGAGGATCTGTGGCTATCTTGGACAGACAGATTCAGAAGTTGAGATCAAAGAACATTGAATTTTCAATGGAGGGGTCACTCGGTCAAGGAGGCAACCTAGGAGATCGAGCACGACATGCGGAATCATTACCCTTACCTTTTCATCAATTCTGGTATATGTATATGCACGTTCGAGGATGAATGTTGTTCAAGAAGGGGAGAATGTAATAAACCGATCGGTTGTTTTGTATATTTGCACAATATTTCCCCTTTTGATGCTTCACAAATGTGTAATTTAGGTTTTATGACTTGTGGGGTCGATTGGTTTCGTTCCGGGAAGATTTTGGGTTGATTTAGACCCTTTGATTCATTGCTTAAAAACCTAAGTTGATTATGGTGACAAATGTTTGAATTTTCTGAAAATGATCCTGGAGCGGTGTTTTTATGGATTTGATAGCTTTTTATCATAATTTTTGACTTGGTCGTATGTTCGGGATCGAACTCGGAAGTCCGTAGGTTGATTTGTGTTTTTTTGCTGAAAATTGTCAATTTGAGGTTTCGATGTTTGACCGTCGGTTCACTTTGTGGTAACGGGTTTGGAAATTGGTTTTGGGAGTTGGAACAGGTCTGTTATACTATTTAGAACATGTCTACAAAATTTGGTACCATTTAGAATTTATTTGATAGGATTTTGATGCCCCGAGGGATTAGATAAGTTTCAGACATGTCGCTAAATGGTTTGGACTGAGAATTGGTGTGCTGGTGCTCTGTTATCGCAATTGCGAGCACCAGCCTCGCAATTGCAAAAGGGGAAGGGGTGGTCAAATGTCGCAATTTTGACTTACCCTTAGCATTTGCAAAGTTAGCAGGCCAGTGCTTGGGTAATATTTACGCTTACTGCGATGCTTTTGCGATGATATCCTGCTTCGCAATTGCGAAGCCTTTGTCACAATTGCGACTTTTGTTGAGGCTGTTAGGGTTCACAAATGCGATCCCTGATTCGCAATTGCGAGGATATGCAAATATGAACCTTGTGTCACAAATGCGACATTTGCGACTGGATGTAACGGCTGGAAATTAAGGATTTAGTCTCATTTCTCACATTTTTGGAACCCTATACTCAGTGGGAGCCGATTGGAATAGAGTATTTCAATCTTTAAACATTGTGTAATTTATTCTAATGAATTTCCAAGTATATTTCATGTTTGTGTCATAGATTTAACATCAAATTTATGTGAATTAACGTGAAAATTTGTGAAATTTAGCATACGTATTGAAAAATTTGAGAATTTGAGGTTTAATAGTCGATTTGGACTCGGATTTGAAAACTAATAACGTAAATGGACCCGTGGGGTTATGGGTAGTCAGAATCTACCCTGGATCCATGTTTTGACCGAGCGGAGCAAGGCTAGAGTTTTGTTGACTTTTTGGGAATTTTGTAAAGATCAAAGCTTTATCTATTGTAATTGTTTTCCTTTTCATTAGTTCATGATATTAAGTTAGGTTTTGTTAGATTTAAGCCATGTGGAGGCGAATTGTAGGGTAACAACTATTTATTAGGGTTGACTATGCCTAGTGAGTTAAGTACCCCTTAGGATTTGGATTGATAATACTATTTTTGTTAAGTGAAAATTGTGTACATAAGGTGACCAGTGGGTACATGAGATATATGTGGTATTTGATCGAATTAGGTTATTTAGACTACTTTCATTCCTTTAATTGGAAGGTCATAAAACGTTATACCCCTCAAGGTTAATGTGCTCTTACATGTTTTAATCTGCCCTTACATGCTTTATTTGACCTTGTTAACACTTGTTCTACCTCTTACTTATTATTTTGCTCCTACGTTAGTTGAAATTATTGCCTTCCTTATTGTTTTGTTACTTCTTAAATTGTTGAATTATTTTTATTTGAAGTTTTTATTTCGTGGAATATCTTCTTTTTAACTTATTGGTGTTGAAGTCGTAAAAGTCATTATCACATTGAGGTGAAGTTGTTAATTGTTCAGATACCTTTCCTGTTGAGCAATTCACTTTCATTTTTTGATTGTTGAGATTTTTATGCACATTGTGGTTGAACCATGGTATATTCATTGTAGAAACATTAGACACTTGTGGTGTGAGTTTTGATTGTGTTGTGATATTGGTACGTATTGGGGGCATAAGGCTAGGGGTTGGTACGCATGAGGAGAGTTAAGGCGGTCTTGATACACGTGTTGCTAATAGGGAAACTAGTTGAAGCCACAGGGCGAGATAAGGTGCGCTAAAATGCTGGTAGCTATTTCAAGAAAATGATTTTTAAAACTGAATTTAAGGCTCCCGCGGTGATATAACGAAAGATTGCTACTGAAATAGCGAAATGTGAATACAAGGTGTACCTCATTGTGATTGTTCTTCTGAATTTTATATTGAAAAGTTTTATTGGTTGAACAGTTCTTGAAGCTTTTATTCTTCCTTATCTTACACGTTTTGTCCATATTTGGCTATTTGTGGTTCTCATTAATTGCTTCATTCTTATTGTCTTTATTCTTGCAATTTTGTCATTAATTTACGTTATTAAATTACCTAGTTATCATTTTTTTCTTCGCTTTCCATTACCTCAAGTTATTATATTTTCGTTATGTTTATCTTTTCCTAGTAGGTGTCTTGACCTGGCCTCGTCACTACTCTACCGAGGTTAGGCTTGTTATTTACTAGGTACTGTTTTGGTGTACTCATGCTACGCTTCTGCACATTTTTGTGTGCAGATCTATGTATATCTGCCCGTGCTGGACGCTAGTGATTTAGTTATTTGCTATTTTTTGGGGACTTCAGGGTATACTTGCTCGATGTCCGCAGGCCTCAGAGTCACCTTCCATTATTTCCTCATTACTATAATTTCCTTTATCTGACAGTGTTGTAGTAGACGTCTTAGAATAATCCATAGAGATTATGACTCAGTTCCTTCGATTTTGGGAAATATGTTATTGAGATCCTATTTTGGAGATTATATGAGTTTATCTTTTTTACGTTAGTATCTCTGTTTGATTTTTTCTGTTATGCTATAAATAAATTTTAGGCTTACCTTGTCTTAGAGACTAGGTGGCATCAGATATTCTAAGGTGGAAAATTGGTGTCCTGACAGAAGATTTAAATTCTTTTGGCACTCACATAGGCCCATAACATATTTGAGTCATTTACAAGTCATTGAGTGGTTTTATTATATTATTACCTTAAGATTTGTTTTGATCATATTGAGGTAGTTGAGTGACTATTTTATCAATGTGTTATTGTTTTGATATTATAAATTGGTGCAATATGGTCTAGGGCCTTTGGGGGCCCATTTTTGTGTTTTTTATGGAATGAGGACTCCCAAATCTTTCTTATATATTTATCTAGTTTGAGAAAATGTATAATAAATATGGTTTATGCGTTCGCCCAACGAGGTTTTTGTTTTTGTGTGCTAGCCATTACTTATGGGTTGTGAGTCCTTACAAGATATTTTTTTCCAAGTTATAAAAAAAATGGTTCAAAATCCATTTAAACGGTCATGACCCAAAATCCACAGGTCATGATAGCAGTTAACTTGACCCGCTAGGTAAGCAAACAGTCACATGGTTATTAATGAAAATGAAATAACATGGTCTAATAACTCAACAGCAGAATAATACAATAAATCATCTGAGAATAAAATCAAAATGCTACTACAACCAACCCCAAAATCTAGTGTCAACGAGTACTCGGTCAGTAATGTCTAAAAAGGTACAAGAAAACACATCTAATGCAATTTTCTAGGTATAAGACCAATAAATATAAAGTTAATAAGACAAGAACTTCAAGGACTGCAGATTGTACGAAAGCTACCTCTTTGTCTCCCAAGAAAGCTACCATGTGCCTACTCCCACTGTTAGCATGTAAGACTCCGGATGGGCAGATCCTGCCCAAGCGCTAATTATAATCACTTATCCCAATAATAAGGCATGGTGCATGCGTCGCCTCAAAGAAATAACACTCAACCCAATATGGTCCTGACGTACACATCACCTCAAAATCAGTACCAAATCGGTTGTAAGGCCTAAACTTAGTCATTTACCATTCAAGACTAAGATAAACACATCTTAAATATTCAATCAAACAGTTAGCACATATCCTAGACATGATGTTTAACATGATTCACAGCTCAAATAATGGGGTAATAGGATGTGATAGCAAAGAAAGCATGGTAATAGGCGAAAGGCCCCTCAAAACCATGAACACATTGGTGCAGGCACAACGCCGGTCACCTAGTGTGTGCGTCACCCCCAATATCTTTCATACAACGTGGTTCTCAACGTTAAATATCCTCAAATCAATGTAAGAAGCGTTACTTTCCTGAAAACACGCAAATCATAACTCCAACAAGCCCTTCCCACGTGTATCGGCCTCCAAACGACACACATATAGACAAAAACAACTCAATATCAACAAATAATACCATAGGAAACAAGTTCAAACAATAAAGTTTCGATATTTATCAAACTAAAAAGTCAATCCTAGGCTCGCACCTCATAACACAAAAAAATTCACAAATTATGGACACTCATTCGATTACGAGTCCAACCATACCTAAATTATCCAATTCCGACCTCAAATCGATCTTCAAAACTTAATTTTTTTCAGTTTTTAAAAGTTTCTAACATCAATAGCTGAAACTTTGTTTCGGGTAGGGTAGGCTTGGAGTCAGAAGTCGTATTCTTCCCAACAAAATAATCAGTTTTGCAAAGTTCACCTTCTTGCAGTCAAAACAAGAATTAAGGATAACAATTAGACCTTAACGGGGGCTGGGACAGGACTATAGAGCCTAATTAAAAATAATTCAGGCTTGCTTTTTCAATTCACATCTATGAGCGAGGATTCCTCTATCTCTTGCTTGCTTCGATCGGAGAACAACGGAGCTCCAGAATTGATGTGTATTTGAAACGACCCGGCTGGTCGTTCCGTGAGATTTACCCCATTTTCCTTGTTTCTGCTTTATCATATGTTGCTTAGGCTATTTATATTGTATTGGGTCGGTTGGTTCGGGTTCGGAGTGGTCGTGATGAGAACTGAGATACATAGTCTCTCAAATTGCCTTAATACTTGGAAAAGTCAACTGGTATTGACTTATTGGTGAACCATCTCGGAATGTAGATTTTATGGCTCGGATAGCTTTGTTAGGTGATTTGGGACTTAGGAGTGTGTTCGGATGAATTTTTGATGATCGGTGTAGAATTAGGCTTGAATTGACGAAAGTTAGTTTTTGGCGATTTCCGGTTAGCAGAGGAAAATTGGCCATCGGGGTCCGAATGGAATTCCGTAAATTGGAGCAAGTTTGTAATATTATTTTGGATATGTGTGCAAATTGTCAAGTCAATCCGATGTGTTTTGGTTGGTTTCGGCATCATTGGCAAAATTTAGAAATTTCAAAGTTCATAGGCTTGAATTCGATGTGATTTTTGTGTTTTTGCGTTGTTTTTGGTGTTTTGAAGGCTCGACTAAATTAAAATGAGGTTATGGGATGTGTTGGTATGATTTTTGGGGCCCTGAGGGGCTCGGGATTGATTTCGAATGGTTAATTTAGGTTTGGACTAAGGAATTTGCAGCAAAGTTGCTGCTGCTGTAATTTTACTAGTGTGGCCGCACCTGCAGATGTAGAGCCGCACGTGCGACGGCCGCACGTGTGAAGGTCCTTGCGCATGTGCGAAAAGAGGTCCTTGCAGGTACGAGCAATGGGCCGCACCTGCGAAGCCGCAGGTGCAGGTGAGGCACCGCAGGTACGTGATTGGACTTTTAGTGGAATTGCGCAGGCGCACACCTGGGATCACAGGTGCGAAGCATGGGCCGCAAGTTCGGATTAACTGGGCAGGAGGCAAAAATATGTTCCTCCGCGATATTTTGGCATTTTTCTTCATTTTGCATGCGGATTGAGCCAATTTGGGAGCAATTTGAAGGAGGATTTGGAGAGTCTTCAGTTGAGGTAAGTTTCTCGGACTATAAACTCGTTTCTATGTTATTATGTGACAGATTACGCTAGGAATTTGTTGATTAAATGGCATAAATTGGGGGTTTAGGGCTTGGGAAATTGGGACTTGTAATTAAGGAATTTAGGAGTTTTTTGTGGTCGGATTTTGATGCATTTATATGAGTACACTCGGGAAAGGATAAGGATTCTTCTGATTCGATTTTTATCAAATTTCGAGATGTGGTCCCGGGGCTCGGGTATGGCCAATTTCGGGAATTTTTCCTAAAATTTATAGCTTTTGAATGGTTTCGTTCCTTTAGGTATATTGATGATGTTAATCTGGTTTTGGTTACATTCGGAGAAATCGAGAGCCGATTTGAGGGGAAAGAGCATCGCGGATTAGTATTTTTGCCCGGTGGACGTAAGTAATGGATATAAATCTTGTCCTGAGGGTATGAAACCCCAAACTTGGTATTTCTCACTATTTTTAGAGTGGCGCCCACGTCGGATGACGAGTGTGTGGCGTGCACTGATTTCTGGATTTGGACGTGGTCCTCTCCGTGGCAACTATTGAGCTACGTATTTTACTGTAAACCATATGTTAAATTGTGTTCTGAAACTATTGCTATATTTGGCGGTAAGCCATGTTTAGGGCCTCGTGCCGACTTACTTAGACCCTTTGGGGGATTTTTTTACTGCTATTTTCCTCACTTTGTTGACTTATGATTTACACTCGGTCATGTTATGTTTAACTGATTTCGAAACTCAGCCTTATTTACATTATTTTGAGATATAAATTGATGTTTAGGGTAGAGTAGCCCGTTTTATTGATACGTCAAGGAGCTTTTGAGAGTTCATGACTGAGGGAGGCCAAGGGCCTGATTGTGAGGGTATGATATGCCACGAGGTGGCTTGATATTATTGAGCACAAGTACCTACTGAGTGCGAGTGCTGAGTGATGAGTGATTGGGAGTCACGAGTGACAGTGAGGTTGCCCGAGGGGCATATACTGAGTGACTGTGAGGTATACTGAGTGATGATTTAGCCCGAGGGGCTATTTATTTTATATCATTTTACACTAAACTCTTCAGGTATATTATTTCTGAAATTGTTGGAAAACACATTTTTCAAAGGATTTTTTTCCTGAAGTTGGCTTTTAAAGCATGTTGAGTTCATATATATATATATATATATATATATATATATGAACTCAACATGCTTTAAAAGCCNTATATATATATATATATATATATATATATATATATATATATATATATATATATACATATACTGTGGGAAAGAAAGGCTGTGCATATTGTGAACTGATGATTTGATTTTATGTGTTTCTTACCGCTTATACTTGATTTATTTTCATTACTACTAAGTTGGCATATTCACATTACTCCATGCACCCTTGTGTGCAAATAAAGGTGTTGATACCGAGATTTAGTCATCTATTTCCGTGTAGTGCCGAAGTCAGAACATAGAGGTAGCTTTTCAGCGTCCCCAGCATCTCTGTTCTCCCTTTCTTATTTTTTACCTAGTTCTTCATTTCGAGGTTTTGTATTATAATAGTAGACTTTTTTGTATATTCCTTAGATGCTCATGATATGTTGACCCCGGACCTTGGGGATGGTTTTGGACTATTTACCTGTTTGTTTTTCTTAATAGATTCAGTAATTTATATACGTTTAGGAAATGTGGGAAATGAGTAGGAAATTTTGGAAAGAATATGTGTGATTGCTGGTTAGCCAAGTTCCACGATAGGCCCTGTCACGGCTGATTATGGAATTGGGGTCGTGACAAGTTGGTATCAGAGCGTAGGTTACATAGGACTCAACAGTCATTATCAGGTTTAGTAGAGTATTGCGGATCGGTACGAAGACGACTGTACTTATCTTCGAGAGGCTGCAGAACCCATAGGAACAATCTCATTTTTCTTCAATTCTGTCGTGCCATTTTGTTGATTCTAGAAATCTAAACTTCTGTTGTTTCATTCTTTCCGAGATGGTGAGGACTTGTGCCACTGATCATGGTGATCAGCCATCACCTAGACCAGCAAGAGGTCGAGGCCACGGTCGAGGTCGTGGTAGAGGTAGGGGACCACCTCGTGGAGAAGTCGGGGCAGTACCAGAAGGTCGACCTACCATTAAGGATCAGGTTATCGCCGCAGATGCTCCAGCAGGACAGGCTTAGGCACCGGCAATGCCTATTGTTATTTCGGGTCTTCAGCAGACCTTAGCTCAGATCTTGACTGTATGTACCACCCTTGCTCAGGCAGTTGGCGCTACTTCTCAGGTCGGGGGAGGCAGTCAGACTCCAGTTGCCCGGACACATGAGCAGGGTACTCAGAGCCATCAGACACCAGGGGCGGTTCCAGGCCAGTCGGTTGCTCCAGTTCCGGACATCGTGGTTCCCGCTATGCCAGAGGACGAGCACTGTAGACTGGAGAGATTTATTATACTTCAGCCTCCGACATTCAATGGTACTGATGGCAAAGATGCCCAGGGTTTTCTGGAAACTGTCCGAGGATGTTGCGTACTGATGGGATTTTGGAGACCAGTGGGGTCTCGTTTGCTACTTTTCAGTTTTCTGGTGCTGCTTTCACTTGGTGGGAGTCTTTTGAGAGCCGTAGGCCTATTGGTTCAGCACCCCTCACCTGGTAGCAGTTCTCCACTATCTTCTTGGGGAAGTATGTACCCTAGTCTCATAGGGAGGAGAAGCGCAGGAATTTTGAGCAACTACATCTGGGAGAGCTATCAGTGACGCACTATGAGATGCGGTTTTTATAGTTGGCTCCTCATGCCACAGAGTTGGTCCCTACTGATAGGGAGAGGATTAGGAGGTTTGTGGATGGCCTCACTTATCAGCTCCGCCTTTTATGACTCGGGAGAGACTATCAGATGCTACCTTTGAGCAGGTTGTTGATATTGGTCGAGATATTGAGTTGGTTCGCCGCCATGAGCAGGAGGAGAGGGAGGCCAAGAGGCATCATAGATCGGGTGGTTCTAGTGGTGCTCTTTCCAGGAGGCAGTTTCAGCATGGTAGGGGTCGTTCATCCAGGCCTCCTCAGTCACTCCGCCCAGCCTATAGTGGCGTATTTTCGGGGCATGGTCCCCGTGGTTCTCAGTCAGGTCGTTCTTCATTTGGTGCCCTCCCAGCTCAGAGTGCAGCTCGAGCACCACCAGTCCAGAGTTCCTCTATGCATGATTCTTCTAGTGTCCATTCTTCTGCCAGGGTTTTCTATCAGTCCCTATCCATCTCCAGGGACTTGTTTTGAGTGCGGGGAGTTTGGGCACATGTGGAGGCAGTGTCTCCGTCGTTTTGGTAGTTCTTCTCAGCAAAGGGGCCAGCCCTCGACTTCAGCTACTTCACCACCCGCCCAGGCAGCCAGGGGCGGTAGTCAGTCAGCTAGAGGCCGCCATAGAGGGGGACGTCGAGCAGGCGCAGTGCAGGCCTGTATGTATGCATTTCCAGCCAGGCCAGATGCTATGGCCTCCAATGCAGTGATCGCATGTATTATCTTAGTCTATCTCCAAGATGCTTTGGCTTTATTTGACCCTGGTTCTAAAAATTCTTATGTCTCATCATATTTTGCTCATTTCCAGGTTATGCCATGTGAGTATTTAGTTACGTCAGTTCATTTATCAACTCTGGTGGGCGATACTATTAT
This sequence comes from Nicotiana paniculata, assembly GCA_005239505.1. Lineage (NCBI taxonomy): Eukaryota > Viridiplantae > Streptophyta > Magnoliopsida > Solanales > Solanaceae > Nicotiana > Nicotiana paniculata. Next base: position 45,383 of record ML346737.1, on the reverse strand, counting down.
TGTGGACCGTGTGTATTGTTCCTGTGTGATATCTATTGGGGGTCTGGAGACCGAGTGGACCTACTGTTATTCAGCATGGTCGATTTCATGTGATATTAGGCATGGATTAGTTATCTCCATGTCATGTTGTTCTGGATTGTCACATCAGGGTGATTTCCTACCTAAAGGCCTAGTGCATGGTTGAGAAGGGGTGTTTAACGTATCTGGTTGTTGTGAGGGATGTCAGTGGTGAGACTTCCGCTACTGATTCGGTTCCTGTGGTCCGTGACTTTCCGGACGTGTTTCCTGCAGACCTACCAGGTGTGCCACATGATAGGGACATTAATTTTGGTATTGACCTGGTGCCAGGAACCTAGCCTATTTCTATTCCACCTTATCATATGGCACCAGTGGAGCTAAGGGAATTAAAGGAGCAGCGTTAGGAACTCCTAGATAAGGGGTTCATTTGTGCTAGTGTGTCACTTTGGGATGCACCGGTGTTTCTTCCAAAGTGGAAGGATGGTTCTATGTGTATGTGTATTGATTATCGGCAGTTGAACAAGGTTACGGTGAAGAATCGGTATCCCTTGCCTCGTATTGATGACTTGTTTGATCTGTTGTAGGGTGCCAGGGTGTTTACTAAGATTGACTTGTGTTCCGGCTAACATCAGCTCAAGATTCGAGGGCCAGACATTTTGAAGACTGCTTTCAGGAGTAGATATGCTCATTATGAGTTTCTGATTATGTCATTCAGGCTGACCAATGGCCCAGCAGCCTTTATGCACTTGATGCACAGTGTATTCCGGCCTTATCTGGATTCTTTTGTCATCGTGTTCATTAACGATATCTTGGTGTATTCCCGATCTTGGGAGGATCATGAGCAGCATTTGAAAGTTGTGCTTCAGACCTTGAGGGAGAAGAGATTGTATGCAGCATTTTTGAAGTGTGAGTTCAGGCTTGATTCAGTAGCATTCTTGGGGTACGTGGAGTCCAGCGAGGGTATTTAGGTTGACCCAAAGAAGATAGAGGCAGTGTAGAGCTGGCCTACATTGTCATCAGCTACAAAGATTCGCAATTTCCTTGGTTTTGCAGGGTACTATCATCGTTTTGTAGAAGAATTTTCATCTATTGCAGCACTAGTGAGCAGGCTGACCCAGAAGATGCTCAGTTCAGGTGGACTGAGGAATGTGAGGAGAGCTTTCAGAAGCTCAATACAACTTTGGGTACAGCTCCGGTGTTGGTTTCACCTACGGGGTCAGGTTCTTATATAGTTTACTGTGACACCTCTAGAGTTGGAGTTGGAGCGATTTTGATGCAGGACAGTATGGTGATTGCCCACGCGTCCAGACAATTTAAGGTGCAAGAGAAGAATTATCCAGTGCAGGATCTTGAGCTAGCAGCTATTATCCACGCCTTGCAGATTTGGCGTAATTTTTTGTATGGGGTGCATTGTGAGATTTTCACTGATTACCGTAGATTGCAGCATCTACTTAAGCAAAAGGATCTGAATTTGCGTCATAGGAGGTGGTCGGAGGTTCTCAAGGATTATGACATCAATATTCTATATCATCTGGGGAAGGCCAATGTAGTGGCTGATTCCCTTAGTCGCATAGCGGAGAGTTTGGGGAGTCTAGCCTACCTTCCAGTAGTAGAGCGGCCATTAGCACTTGATGTTCAGGCTTTAGCGGGTCAGCTGGTGAGATTGGATCTATCAGATTCCCCGCTGGTATTGTCTTGTACAGCCTCCAGATCTTCTCTTTATGATCAGATTAGAGCACGCCAGTATGATGATCCACACTTGCTCGTTCTTCAGGACAGGGTCCACTTCGGTGATGCCAGGGATGTGGTTATTGGTGATGATGGGTTCATGAGGATGTAGGTCCGGATTTGCGTGCCCAATGTTGATGGACTTTGAAATTTGATTCTAGCTGAGGCCCATAGTTCGCGGTATTCTATCCATCCCGCTGCCGTAAAAATGTATAAGGATCTGAGAGAACATTATTGGTGGAGGCAGATGAAGAGGGATACTGTTGAGTTCATGGATCAGTGTCTCAACTGTCAGCAGGTCAAGTATGAGCACCAGAGACCGGGTGGATTGCTTCCGAGATTAGAGATTCCGGAGTGGAAGTAGGAGCGGATCACCATGAACTTCGTAGGTGGGCTTCCACGGACTTTAAGGAGGTTTGATGCTATATCGGTTATTGTGGATCGGCTGACCAAGTCCGCATACTTTGTTCTTGTTGGTACTATCTATTCTTCGGAGCGATTATCTCAGATTTATATCAGGAAGATTTTCTAATTGCATGGGGTTCCAGTTTCTATCATTTCTGACTGAGGTAATCAGTTCACATCTAAGTTTTGGAGGGCTGTTGAGAGGGAGAGAGGTACTCAGGTTGAGTTGAGCACAACGTTTCATCCTCAAACCGATCGGCAGTCGGAGCATACTATTCAGATTTTGGAGGATATGTTGCGTGCCTGTGTCATTGATTTTGGGGGTTCATGGGACCAGTTTCTGCCACTCGCGGAGTTTGCATATAATAATAGTTACCAGTTGAGTATCCATATGGCTCTGTATGAGGCTTTATATGGTATGAGGTGCAGATTTTTGGTTGGTTGGTTTGAGCTGGGCGAGGATAGGCTATTGGGCATAGACTTAGTTCAGGATGCGTTGGTAAGGTGAAGTTGATTCAGGAGCGGCTTCGCCCGACGCAGTCTAGGCAGAAAATTTATGTGGACCGGAAGGTCCGAGATGTCTCTTTCATGGTTGCGGAGAAGGTGATGCTGAAGGTGTCACCCATGAAGGGTGTTACGAGGTTCGGGAAGAGGGGAAAGCTGAGTCCCCGGTTCATTGGGCCTTTTGAGGTGCTTCAGAGGATTAGGGAGGTGGCTTATAGACTTGCCATACCTCCTAGCTTATCGAGTATTCATCCGATGTTCCATGTTTCGATGCTCCGGGTGTATGTTTGTGACCTGTCTCATGTTTTGGACTTTAGCTCTAGGGTGATATATCATATGAGGTAGAGCCAGTGGCTATTTTGAGAAGTCAGGTCTGAAAAGTGACGTCTAAGGATATTGCTTCAGTGAAGGTTCAGTGGAGAGGACAGCTGGTAGAGGATGCCACCTGGGAAACCAAGCCGGAGATGCGGAGCAGTTATCCACACTTATTCGAGACTGCAGGTCTGTTTCTAGACCTGTTCGAGGATGAATGTTTTTTTAATAAGGGGAGGATGTAACGACCCGGGCGGTCATTCTGTGATATTTTTCTTGTTTCCCCCATTTCTTCTTTATCATATGTTGCTTAGGCTATTTATGTTGTATTGGGTCGGTTGGTTCGGGTTCAGAGTGCTCGTGGTGAGAACTGAGACACTTAGTCTCTCAAAACGGCTTAATAGTTGGAAGAGTCAACTGGGAGTTGACTTATTGGTAAACGATCACGGAATGTAGATTTTATGGCTCGGATAGATGCGTTAGGTGATTTGGGACTTAGGAGTGCGTTCAGAATGAAGTTTTGATGACCGGTGTAGAATTAGGCTTGAATTGGCGAAAGTTAGTTTTTGGCGATTTTCGGTCGGTAGGGGAAAATAGGCTATCAGGGTCAGAATTGAATTAAAGAAGTTGGAGCAGGTTCGTAATGTCATTTTCGATTTGTGCACAAATTTTCAGGTCAATCGGATGTGCTTTGGTCGGTTTCGATATCATTGGCGAAATTTAGAAGTGATTTTTCAGGCTTGAATTTGATATGATTTTTTGTGTTTTTGCATTGTTTTTTGTGTTTCGAAGGATCGACTAAGTTCGAATGAGGTTATGGGATGTGTTGGTATGTTTGTTTGGGGTCCCGAGGGGCTCGGGATTTATTTCAAATGGTTAAGGGAGGTTTGGACTTAGGAATTTGCAGCAAAGTTGTTGCTAGTGTCATTTTACTGGTGTGCGTGCACCTGCAAATGGGGAGCCGCATGTGCGAAGGTCCTTGCGCCGGTGCGAAAATAGGTTAGGCTGGAGGATGTCGCAGGTGCGAGGAACGGGCCGTACCTGCGAAGCCGCAGGTGCGGGTGAGGCACCGCAGGTGCGAGATTGGACTTTTAGTGGAATTGTGGAGGCGTGCACCTGAGACTGCAGGTGCGAACATGGCCCGCAGGTGCATATTAATTGGGCAGGAGGTATAAATATGCGCCTCCGTGAACTTTTAGCATTTTTCTTCATTTTGCATGCGGGTTGAGTTAATTTGGGAGCGGTTAGAATGAGGATTTCGAGATTATTCAGTGGAGGTAAGTTTCTCGGATTATAAACTCGTTTGTATGTTATTATGTGACAGATTAGGCTTGGAATTCGTGGATTAAATTGCATAAATTGGGGTTTAGGGCTTGGGAAATTGACACTTGTAATTAAGGAATTTAGGAGTTGTTTTTGGTCGGATTTTGATGCATTTTATATGAGTAGAATCGGGAAAGGATAAGGATTGTTGTGACGTGATTTTTATCGAATTCCGAGACGTGGGCCCGATACTCGGATTTGGCCAATTTCGTTAATTTTGCCTAGAATTGATAGCTTTCGATTGAGTTTTGTTCCTTTAGCGTATATTGATGATGTTAATCTTGTTTTGGTTAGATTCGGAGCAATTGGGAGCTGATTCGAGGGGCAAGAGCATCGCGGATTAGTATTTTGGCCCGGTGGAGGTAAGTAATGGCTATAAATCTTGTCCTGAGGGTATGAAAACCCGAACATCGTATTGCTCACTATTTTTAGAGTGGCGCACATGTGGGATGACGAGTGTGTGGATTGAACTGATTTCTCGATTTGGACTTGGTCCTCTCCGTGGCAACTATTGAGCTGTGTATTTTACTCTAAACCATATGTTAAATTGTCTTCTAAAACTATTGCTATATTAGGGTGGTAATCCATGTTTGGGGCCTCGTGCCGACTTGATTAGAAATGATGTTTTGGATCGAGTACCCCATTTTACTGATACGCCGGAGTTGCTTTTGATAGTTGCTGACAGAGTGAGGCCGAGGGCCTGATTGTGATGATATGATATGCCACGAGGTGGTTTGATCTTAGCGCTTGGGCCGAAGGAGCCCCTCTGGAGTCTGTACACACCCCCACTGAGCGCAGGTACCTACTGAGTGCGAATGTGCCGAGTGCCGAGTGATGTGTGATTCGGAGGCATGAGTGACAGTGAGGTTGCCTGAGGGGCTGATACTGAGTGATTGTGAGGTATGCTGAGTGATGTTTTTGCCCGAGGGGCTATTTATGATATATGCCATTTTACACTAAACTCTTCAAGTATTTTATTTCTGAAAATTGTTGGAAAACACATTTTTCAAAGGATTTTTTTCCTGAAGTTGTCTTTTAAAGCATGTTGATTTCATATATATATATATACTGTTGGAAATAAAGGTTGTGCATATTGTGAACTGTTGATTTGATTTTATGTGTTTCTTACTGCTTAGACTTGATTTATTTTCATTACTACTGAGTTGGCGTACTCACATTACTCCCTGCACCCCTGGGTGCAGATACAAGTGGTGATACCGAGCGTTAGTCATCTATTTCCGTGCAGAGCCAGAGTCGGGACATAGAGGTAGCTTTCAGTGTTTGCAGCATCTCTGTTGTCCCTTTCTTATTTTGTACCTAGTTCTTGGTTCCAAGGTTTTGTACTATAACAGAAGACATTTGGTATATTCCTTAGATGCTCATGATATGTTGACCACGGACCTTGGGGATGGTTTTGGACTGTTTAACTATGTGTTTTACTTAATAGATTCAGTAATTTATATACGTTTATGAAATGTGGGAAATGAGTATGAAATTTAGGAAAGAAGCTGTAGTTTTGTGATTGCTGGCTAGCTTAGTTCCACGATAGGCGCCATAACGGCCGGTTTAGGAATTGGGGTCGTGACAGTATTCGAATGATAAGAGCTAGCAATCGTCGATATGTTCATATTGGTGACATTATGTGATCAAAGAAATCGTACCAAATATGCCCCTAGAAAGATCAGAAGTAGTTAGAGATGTAATTGTGTAGACCTGTAAAGAACTCAGACGTGTCAACGGCATGATAATACGATATGATGACAATGCTGCAATTGTTATTAATAAAAAAGGAAATCAAAATGGAACTCGAATTTTTTGTTCAATCGCCCGGGAATTGAGAATTAAGTTTTATTAAAATAGATGTTTAATAATTCATATCATATTATAAAAAAGTAAAAAACACGTTGCCTATATAACATTTGGAGGCTCTAATAATTTTAGTTCATCATGGGTAGTGACACTAGTGCTGAGATAATAACTTCTATACGATATGCTGATATAGACCAAAAAGGGTGGTTCGAATAGCATTTACTAGTTTTACCGATAATAATGTTCAACTACTTTTACGAAAAGGTTTTAGAGAAAACAATGAGAGTTGCTCTTTGGATAACATAGTACGATCAAAGTTATAAGATGTGTTCGGGGAGGGGGGAGTTATTGACACTCTTGAAAGGTGTTCTATTTGCTCGCAGTTCCCGTTTGATACCGTAAAAACAAATCTTGGTTTTCGTTTTCCTTGATGGACCTGTAAGAGGGGGTACATGTCAAGTATCGGCTTAGGATCATGTCTTCTTAGGATTATTCTTCATGTACAGTGGAATTTCGGTAGGAATGTTTCATTTCAGTTTGAAAATGCAGTCAGATGTTTGGGGCAGTGTAAGTGATCAAGGGGTAGCAACTCATATCACGGGAGGAAACTTTGCGCAAAGTTCTATTATTATTAATGGGTGGCTCCGCGATTTCTTATGGGCCCAGGCATCCCAGGTAATTTAGTCTTATGGTTCTTCATTATCAGCATATGGTCGGTTTTTCCTAGGTGCTCATTTTGTCAGAGCTTTTAATTTAATGTTTCGCACATAATGACAAATCACAACCATGTTATTAAAAGCTAGTGGTAAGAATGGGTTTTGTTCTAGTGCTCGAAAATAACATTCCAAAGCTTTCGTATGTTATCCATTATCTGTGTGGATATGCCCTATATTATAGAGTATATAACTTCGATCATAGGGATCAATTTCTAGTCGCATAGCTTCATAAAAAATTTTCAAAGCTTCCGCGTAATTTCGTTCGGATTGGTCCTCTCATTTAATCACTTAAATTCACAATTTAAATGCTAAAAGAAAGATGGAATCATCAAATATTAAAAATTCCAAGTCAAAAACACTTACCCCGATCTAAGTTCCTTTAAAAAACTGCCCTGAACGAGCTCTCCAACTCCAAATATGAAATAATAACTCTAACCCTCTCTTTGGGTTTTAAATATTCTACCCGGTTCTTTCTTCTTCACGAATGCATAATGCCCCTCGCATTCGCGATGTACAAATCTCCCCAGCTTCGAATTTCTCCTTAGCGAACATGATGTCCCTTTAGCGAATGCAATGACCTACTGTTTGAGGCCTACATGAACGCGATCAGTCTCCATTAATGTGAAGGCTAAATGCCTGGTGCCTAAACCTGCCTCATCGTTCTATACGAATACGAATCCTCTCTCGCGAACGTGATGCACATACCCACTAAACCTTAACAAATGTAATGCCAAAAACCTCCTGCCAGTGAAGAAATCTATGTGAACATGATTCCCATGTGGAGAATGTGATTCCTATGTGGCGAATGAGATGAAGACTGCACCAGATATCAGATCAACAACTCTATAAGGCCAAAAATGAAGTCGAACTTTGTCCGAATCACACCCGAGGCCCTATGATCCAATCCGAACATACAAACACGTCCTAAAACACGATACGAACTTAGTCGAAGTCTCAAATCACATCAAGCAACATTGAAATCACGAATCACGCCCAATTCAAGGTCAATAAACTACCAAACTTCAAACTTGTAAAAATAATGCAGAAACATACCAAAGCATCTCTGATTGACCTCAAATTTTGAACACAAGTCATATATGACACAACTGACCTATTCTAACTTTCAGAACTAAAATCTAAAACCAATATCAAAAAAGTCAACTCTCGGTCAATTCTCTCAACCTTCCAAACCGTCAACTTTCAAACTTTCACCAATTCAAACCAAAACGACACCGTGAAGATGTGAAATGCCTTCCGTGATCGGAAATCATGGACACAAACACACCGTGAAGATGAACAATTTCGTAGATATAGATCTCAGCCGAGTGCCGAGTGATGTGTGATCGAGAGGCAACAGTGACAGTGCGGTTTCCAGAGGGGCTGATACTGAATGACTGTGAGGAATGCTTAGTGATGTTTTTGCCCGAGGGGCTATTTATATTTATGTCATTTTACACTAAACTCTTCAGGTATTTTATTTATGAAATTGTTGGAAAACACATTTTTCAAAAGATTTTTTTCCTGAAGTTGGCTTTTAAAGCATGTTGATTTCATATATATATATATATATTTGGAAATAAAGGTTGTACATATTGTGAACTGTTGATTTGATTTTATGTGTTTCTTTCTGCTTAGACTTGATTTATTTTCATTACTATTGAGTTGGCGTACTCACATTACTCCCTGCACCCCTGTGTGCAGATACATGTGTTGATACCGAGTGTTGGTCATCTATTTCCGTGCGGAGCCGGAGTCGGGACATAGAGGTAGCTTTCAACGTCTGCAGCATCCATGTTCTCCCTTTCTTATTTTGTACCTAGTTCTTCCTTCCAAGGTTTTGTATTATAGTAGTAGACTTTTTGGTATATTCCTTAGATGCTCATGATATGTTGACCCCAGACCTTGCGGATGGTTTTTGGACAGTTTAACTGTGTTTTTTCCTTAATAGATTCAGTAATTTATATACGTTTATGAAATGTAGGAAATGAGTAGGAAATTTTGGGAAGAAATTGTATTTTTGTGATTGTTGGCTAGCCTAGTTCCACGATAGGTGCCATCACGGCCGGTTTAGGAATTGGGGTCGTGACAGTATTCGAATGATAGGAGCTAGCAATCGTCGATATGCTCATATTGGTGACATTCTATGATCAAAGAAATCGTACCAAATATGCCCCTATAAATATCAGAAGTAGTCAGAGATGTAATTGTGCGGAGCTGTAAAGAACATAGACGTGACAACGACATGATAATACGATATGATGAAAATCCTGCAATTGTTATTTAACAAAAAAGAAAATCCAAATGGAACTCAATTTGTTGGTTCAATCGCCCGTGAATTGGGAGAATTAAGTTTTATTAAAATAGTTTCATTAGCTCCTGAAGTATTATAAAATGAAATTGTGATCTGTTTTTAGTGGGGTATTTAAAAGAAATAGATTAATTAGTAGATTGTGTCTCCCAATTATATGTTTAATAATTCATATCATATTAAAAAAAAGTAAAAAACACGTTGACTATATCAAATTTGGAGGCCCTAATAATTTTAGTTCATCATGGGTAGGGACACTAGTGCTGAGGTAATAACTTCTATACGAAATGCTGATATAGATCGAAAAGGGTGGTTCGAATAGCATATACTAATTTTACCGATAATAATGTTCAACTACTTTTACGAAAAGGTTTTAGAGAAAACATTGAGAGTTGCTTTTTGGATAGCATAGAACGATCAAAGTTATAAGATGTGTTCGGGGAGTGGGGGAGTTATTGATACTCTTGAAAGGAGTTCTATTTGCTCGCAGTTCCCGTTTGATACAGGAAAAAACAAATCTTGGTTTTTTTTTTCCTTGCGATGGACCTGGAAGAGGGGGTACATGTCAAGTATCGGCTTAGGATCATGTCTTCTTGGGATTATTCTTGATGTACAGTGGAATTTCGGTAGTAATATTTCATTTCAGTTTGAAAATGCAGTCAGATGTTTGGGGCAGTGTAAGTGATTAATGGGTATTAACTCATATCACGGGAGGAAACTTTGCGCAAAGTTCTATTACTATTGATGGGTGGCTCCGTGATTTCTTATGGGTCCAGGCATCCCAGGTAATTCAGTCTTATGGTTCTTCATTGTCAGCATATGGTCGGTTTTTCCGAGGTGCTCATTTTGTCACGGCTTTTAACTTAATGCCTCGCACGTAATGACAAATCACAACCATGTTAGTAAAAGCTAGTGGTAAGAATGGGTTTTGTTCTAGTGCTCGAAAATAATATTCCAAAACTTTCGTATGTTATCCATTACCTGTGTGGATATGCCCTATATTATAGAGTATATAACTTCGATCATAGGGATCAATTTGTAGTCGCATAGATTCATAAAAATTTTGCAAAGCTTCCGCGTAATTTCCTTCGGATTGAGTCTCTCATTTCATCACTTAAATTCACTATTTAAATGCTAAAACAAAGATAGAATCATCAAATATTAAAAATTCCAAGTCAAAAACACTTACCCCGATATAAGTTCCTGTCAAAAACTGCCCAAAAACGAGTCATCTAAGCGAACATGTCAGGACGACATCTGCTATGATATGATTGGACTCCAGATGAGGTACTACTGAAATCACAAAAACTACAGGGCCTCTTGCCCTACCTTTCCTCAAGGTCATGCTTGCGAACAAACTCCATGCTCCTTGCAATCTCGGCAACTTGGTCAAACCTAGTATCTATCTCTACCTCTCAGCTCAAACTCTATCGTAGGTCATAGTTGAGACCATCAATGAACATCCTGATGCCCTCTCTCTCTCTGTGGGAACCAACCATATAGCGTGATGGGCCAAATATATGAATCTCATCTCGTACTAGATCAAAGTCATATCTCCCTGGCATAGCTGCTTGAAATCATTATGCAGCTCATCCCAACAAGTTTGTGACGGTGGTTTAATCTGGGCCCGACCTTACTTGGTATAAAAGTATGGGTAAATGCTATTTCCAGGACTTTTGACATACTTTCAACCTAAGGGCACTAAGGAAGAGGTTGAAAAACACAAGCACAAGGATTTCATCATTCCTTCCTCACACAAGACCCGAGTTTTGATGGAATTTATGTTTTCCTATACATTTTTATATTTGTGATGAATTTCTCCATGTCTATGGAGTGGTTCCCACTATGGTTTGATGGATTTGGTGTATTGATGATTGTTTGTTGATTAAAACTCTAGTTTTATGTTTTGTATCGTTTTGAAGATTTAATTGTTGCATTTATTCACTATTTCATGCCAATTTAGTACACGCCTCCTAAGTTTGATATCTTTTATGGGACGGGTGATCCCCGTGCCCACTTAAAAGCCTAATGTGATAAGCTAGTTGGAGTGGGAAGAAACGAGATGTTAAGGATGAAGCTTTTCATAAGGAGTTTGACAAAGGAAGCACTGACTTGGTACACTCCCCACAATCCCTGAAACTTGAGGGAGTGGCATGATATGGAAGAAGATTTCATACACTTATAGAAGAAACCGTCGAATTATTTTAAGAGTATGCACTTCGATTGAGGTCAGAGGATGCAAAAGCACCAACCATGCTAGATGAAACTGAGTTGACTAAGTATTTTATCAGGGCTCAGGAAGGGATCTATTTTTTGAAATGATGGGCATGATGGGGCAGAACATCCTTGAACTTATTAAAATGGGAGAATTTTTTAGATGAAGGTATAAAGACCGGAAAGGTACTATATATAGACGCATTGCGAGCAGCTAACAAGGGAATCCAATCCAGGTAAATAGGCAACAGTAAAAAGAAAAGGAAGAGGTATCAACTATCATGCCCTATTACCAGTCCAATCCACACCATGGAAACGAATCTTACTCTCCAAATAACCATTCCTTACACATACATACTTATTCTCTAGTATATAACATGCAACCATAATACAATCCCCAACGTCAATAGAATCCAACTCGCGCCCATACAAATCCAAATCCACCACGACTAGACGATCCAATTCAAACTACCACTCCAAACACGCGACCCACCTATGCACACCGACTTCTAAACCATTGGCTTAACTCTAATTGCTAAACCCAATAAACTACACCCTGATTGCTAAACCATTGGCTTGCCTCTTTCAAAGATTGTGAAGAGCAGGTTTGATACATCTAATAGAAAGAATGGTTCCTTTGTATCCTTCAAAATACTTTGATGCAACCAAACGGTATGTATACCACCCAAATGTACAAGGTCATGATACTGTGGATTGCTTCAAACTGTAAAATGATATTGAGTCTCTTATGAAAAGTGGATGCATTCAGTGCACCCCAGCTCCGCCAAATGTGAACAGTAACTCGCTGCCAAACTACCGGAATCAAAGAGCTATTATGGACACCCTAGACGAAGAATATTACCTAAAAGGAACCATCGTCAAAATAGGAATGCTGAGGCTTGAAGGGTCCCACCTCAAATGGTTTTAATGATTACATTACAGTTATAACCTACATTAATGGTCCTTACTTACCAGTAATCGTCCTCTGTCGCTATCATGGATAAAGAATATCAGGAATACAAGATAGTCCCATTGACATATCAGTATAAAGGCAAAGCCACTATGACAGATTCAGCAACGGCTCATGGAATGACCAGGTTAGGGAGGTATTACGCTCTTGAGTAAGTAAAACAGGGGAATATAGGAAGGGAATGGATTCAAAGAAGAAATAAAACATATTGGGAGGCTGTAAAATTCTATAATAAGATTTCCACTACTGATCCACGGGGGAACAATTAAAGAAAACCCCAGCGTAAATATCAATCATGGATATACTGATGCCAAGTAACTCTACCAGCGAGACATTGGCGATAACCATCGAGGAGATGATTGAAGCATGTATGATCACCATCTGTAGAGATGAGTTTACTATAGAGGGTGTGGGTTGCAACGAAGCTCCACATATCACCGTCAAACGCGAATATATGGTGGTGTCATGATTACTTGTTGATGGAGTGCCGGGATTCAATATGTACCCACTTTGTGCCGTACGAGAGTTAGGTATTATCTAAAAGAAGTAAAATAAATTCATTTGAGGGTAAGATATTTCGACGGGTCACAGAATGACGTAATTGGGGGAATCTATTTAGCTTTGGAAATTGGACCAGTTGAGTTTCCCATATTGTTCCAAGTGATGGAGATTTCATCTTCATACAACTTGTTACTAGGAAGACCTTGGATACACATGGAAGGGGCAGTCATGACTACCCTACACTAGTGCATGAAGCTCTAGTAGGGTTGTGAAGAGATTTTAATCCACGGTAATTGGAGCTAGTTAGATTACCTGAAACATGCAGTCTCGTTAATAAAATGATTAGGTGGGGTCGCTTTTCATGCGATCGAGATCATGCAGACCAAAAAAATAGAAGAGACGGAGCCAGATATGGGAATGCACTCGCCATAAAAATGAAAAGTGGCTATGAGAGAAATGATAAAGTACGGACATAGACTAGCAACCGGGCAGAGAGCCCGATTGGATGGGATAACATAGTCGTTTGAGAAGAGTGGGAAAAAAGGTAGAACCAACGTAGGGTATGACCCTCAGGTACGGGTCTGATCTCAACACTAGAAGACAAAATCGTCGATCGAATGGTCCGTCTGTTCGTCACCATGATCAAGGAACGTTGTGACCAAGTTGATATCAAGGCACCGACCATTCATAATGTCGAACCAGGAGAGGACTTGTAGAATTGGATTTCCGCCCTTCTTTGGTTCTCTATGAGTCTTGGTAGTATGGAATAGTAAAACTTTTGTAAGGGCTCACAGTTAATTGAGGCGATTAGCCATAGATGTTCAGGCCTTGGCCAACCAATTTTTTTGATTGGATGTTTCAGAGCTCAGTCGGGTTCTTGCTTGTGTGGTTTCTCAATCTTCCTTATATGAGCGCATCAGGGAGAGTTAGTATATGGACCCCCATTTGCTTATATTTACAGACAAGGTACAACACGGCGATGAAAATGAGCTTTCTCTTAGAGATGACAAAGTGTCACGGGTGCAGGGCCGATTATCTTTGCCTAGTGTTGATGGGTTACATGAGGTCATCCTTGAGGAGGCACACAGTTCACGCTACTCCATTCATCTGTGTGCCACTGAGATGTATTATGATTTGAGGCATCACTATTATTGGGGAGAATGTAAAAAGATATATTGGAGTATGTGGCCCGGTGCATATATTGTCAGCAAGTGACGTATGAGCATCAGAGGATGGGCGGTTTACTTCATATACCTGAGATTCCTGAGTGGAAATGGGAGCGTGTTACCATGTACTTCATTGTGTGGCTCCCAGTGACGTTGAAGAAATTTGACGTTGCATGGTTATTGTGGATAGGTTGACCAAGTCGACCCATTTCCTTTTGGTAGTGACTACCTATTATTCAAATCATTTAGCTTAGATCTATATCCGTGAGATTATTCGTCTCCACGATGTTCCAGTATCTATTATCTCCGTCTGAGATACGTAGTTCATATTGCATTTATGAGGAGCTGTGCAGCGTGATTTAGGCATACAGGTTGAGTTGAGCACAACATTTACCTCCAGACGGACGGTAAATCCTAACGCACCATTCAGATATTAGAGGAAATGCTTCACGCACGTGTTATGGATTTTGGGGGTTCTTGAGATCAGTTCTTGCCGCTTGCAGAGTTTTCCTACAATAATAGCTACCAATGGAGTATTCAGATTGCTCTTTCTAAGTCCTTTTCATCAATTCAACTATGTCTCTGTGAACGTTTGAGGATGAATGTTGTTTAAGATGTGGGGGAATGTAAGGACCCGATCGGTCACTTTGTATATTTGCACCAGGTTTCCCCTTTTAATGCTTCACATGTGTAATTAGATATTATGACTTGTTGGATCGATTTGTTTGATTCCGGGAAATATTTTTGTTCATTTGCACCCTTTGGCACTTGGCTTTGAAGCCTAAGTTGATTATGTTAACCAATTTTTTACTTTTGTGAAAATGATTCCCAAGCGATATTTTGATGGATCTAATAGCTTCGTATCATAATTTTGGACTTGGGCGTATGCTCGGGATAGAACTCGGAATTTTGTAGGTTGATTTGTGTTTTTTTGCTGAAAACTGGCAATTTGAGGTTTAGAAGTTTGACTGTAGGTTGACTTTGTTGTATAAGGTTTGGAAATTAGTTTTGGGACTTGGAATGGGTCTGTTATAATAATTAGAACATGTCTGCAAAATTTGGTACCATTTGGAGTTTATTTGATAGGATTTTGATGCTTAGTTGCAATGCTAGAAATTCTAAAACTTATACATTGAAATCTTTGTTATGTTTAAAACTTATACATTGAAATGCTTAGTTGCAATGCTTATATTTTGATCAGGCGAGAAAATTTGTATGATGTTGTTAGACTTGTGTGAATGTTTGTTTTGGAGCCCTAAGGGCTTAGATGAGTTTCAGACGTGTCGTGAAATGGTTGGACTGAAAATTTAATAGTTGGTGTGTTGGTGCTCTGTTATCGCAATTACGAGCCACAGCCTTGCAATTGCAAAGGGGAATGGGCGGTCAAATGTCAGAATTTTTACTTCCCCCTTCGCATTTGGGAAGTTAGCAGGCCAGTGCTTGGGTGACATTTGCGGCCACTTGGTTGTTTTTGCGATGATATCCTGCTTCGCAATTGAGAAGCCTTTTCGCAATTGCGACATTTTTTTAGGATGTTAGGTTTTGAAGTTTTCCCTTGCATTGGTTCATGATATTAAGTCACTTTTGGTTAGATTTATGCCGTGCGGAGGCGAATTGTAGGGTAACAACTATTTTCGAGGGTTGACTTGGCCTAGTGAATTAAGTATCTTGCCTAACTTTGTGTGGGAAAACTACCCCTTTGGATTTGGATTGATAGTGCTATTTATGTTACATGAATATCATGTACGAAAGGTGAAGAGTGGTTACACGAGCTATATGTGGTATTTGACCGGATTAGGTTATGTAGACTACTTTCGTGCCTTTAATTGGAATGTCATAACATGTTATACCCCTCAATGTTAATGTGCTCTTACATGTGTTAATATGTCCTTACATGCTTTACTTGACCTTATTAACACTTGTTCTATCTCTTACTTATTATTTTTCTCCTATATACGTTAGTTCAAGTTATTGGCTTCCTTATTATTTTGAAACTTAATAAATTGTTGAATTAGTTTGATTTGAAGTTGTTATTTCGTGGAATATCTTCATTTTCAGTAATGGGTGTTGAAGTTGTTAAAGTCATTATCACAATGAGGTGAAGTTGTTAATCGTTCATTTACATTTCGTGTTGAGCAATTCACTTTCATGTTGTGATTGTTGAGATTCTTAAGTACATTGTGGTTGAACCGTGGTATATTCATTGTAGAAACGTTGGACATTTGTGGTGTGAGCTCTGATTTTGTTGTGATATATATACGTATGTGGGGGTATAAGGCTAGGGGTTCGTACTCATGAGGTGTGTTAAGGAGGTCTTGATAAACGTGTTGCTAATGAAGGAACTACTTGAAGCCACGGGGCGAGATAAGGTACACTAAAATGATGTTAGCTATTTCGAGAAAATGATTTTTAAAACTGAATGTAAGGCTCTCGCGTTGATATAAGGAAAGAGTGCTATTGAAATATTGAAATTTTGATACAAGGTGGTTCCTCGTTTTCATTCTTCTAGTGCATTTTATATTGAAAAGTGTTATTGGTTGAACAATTCGTGTTGTTTTTATTCTTCCTTATCTTACTCGTTTTGTCCATATTTGGCTATCTGTGGTTCTCATTAATTGTTTCCTTCTTGTTGTCTTTATGCTTGAAATTTTGTCAGTAGTTTATGTTATTAAATTGCTTAGTATCATTCGTTTCTCCTCTTTCCATTACCTCTACTTATTATATTTTTGTTCTGTTTATCTTGTCCTAGTAGGTGTCTTGATATGGCATCGTCACCACTCTACTGAGGTTAGGATTGATCCTTACTAGGTACTGTTATGGTGTACTCATGCTACGGCTCTACACATTTTTGGGTGCAGATCCAGGTATGTCTACCCGTGTTGAACGCTAATGATTTAGTGATTTGCTATTTTTCGGGGACTTCAAGGTATACCTGCTCGACGTCTGCAGGCCTCAAAGTCACCTTCCATTATTTCCTAATTACTATTATTTCCTTTATGTGACAGTGTTGTAGTAGACGTCTTAGAATAACCTATAGAGCTTACGACTCAGTTCCTTCGATTTTGGGAAATATGTTGTTGAGATACTATTTTGGAAGATTATATGAATTTAACTGTTTTACGTTAGTATCTCTGTTTGATTTTTTCTATTATGTTTTAAATAAATGTTAGGCTTACCTTGTCTTAGACACAAGGTAACATCAGATATCCAAAGGTGGAGAATTGGGATCGTGACAGAAGATTTATATGTATACTTTTGGCACTCTTATAGGCTATTAACATATTTTGAGTCATTTACAAGTCACTGAGTGGTTTTATTATATTATTATCTCAAGATTTCTTGTGATCATATTGAGGTAGTTGAGTGACTATTTGATCAATGTGTTATTGTTTTGATATTATAAATTGGTGCAAGATGGTCTAGGGCCTCTGGGGCCCATTTTTGTATTTTTGATAGAATGGGGACTCCCAAATTGTTCTTATGGGTTTATCTAGTTTGACAAAATGTACAATAAATAGGGTTTATGCATTTGCCCCACGAGGTTTATGTTTTTGTGTGATGGCCATGACTTATGGGTTTTGAGTCCTTACAAGATATTTTTTTCCGAGTTTCAAAACAAAAGTGTTTAAAAATCCATTTAAACGGTCACGACCCAAAATACACAAGGTACAACAAAAATCCTCTAATAAAATTTTCTAAATATAAGAACACTAAATATAAAGATAATAGGACTAGAACTTCAAGTACTTCGGACGGTATGACGGATACTTCATTGTCTCCGAAGAAAGCTATCATGTACTTGCACTCACTGTTGGCATGTAAGACTCCGGAGGGGAAAAAAGGTAGAGCCAGCATTGGGTATTTCCCTTTGATTGGTAAGACTTGTAATGTTAACTTTGGGAAGAAATCTTTTGTGCTAGAGCATACTTCGGGTACGAGTTTGAGATCAACACTAGAAGACGACATCGTCGATCGAATGGGTCGGTTGTTCGTGACTATGATCGACGAATGTTGTAACCAAGTTGCTATGAAGGCACCGACCATTCACAATGCCAAACCAGGAGAGGACTTGAAGAATTTGATTGTCGCCCTTCTTTGGTTCTCCATGAGTCTTGGTAGTATGGAATTCTAAAGCTCACGGTTTATTCAGGCCTTGGCCAACCAATTTTTTAGATTGGACATTTCAGAGACCATCCGGGTTCTTGCTTGCGTGGTTTCTCAGTCTTCCTTATATGAGCGCATCAGTGAGAGTTAGTATGAGGACCCCATTTTCTTATCCTTATGGGCACGGTACAGCGCGGCGATGCCAAAGAGGTTTCTCTTAGAGATGACAAGGTGTTACAGATGTAGGGACGGTTATGTGTGCCCATAATAAATGGGTTACATGAGGTTATCCTTGAGGAGGCCCACAGTTTATGGTACTCCATTCATCCGGGTGCCGCTAAGATGTATCATGTTTTGAGGCAGCACCATTGGTGGGGGAGAATGTAAAAAGATATATTGGAGTATGTGGCCCGGTGCCTATATTATCAGCAAGTGAAGTATGAGCATCAAAGGTCGGGCGGTGTACTTCAGATACTTGAGATTCCCGAGTGGAAATGGTAGTGTGTCACCATGGACTTCATTGTTTGACTCCCACTGACTTTGAAGAAATTTGACATTGTATGGGTGATTGTGGATAGGTTGACCAAGTTAGCTCATTTCATTTTAGTAGTGACTGCATATTCTCTAGAGCATTTAGCTAAGATCTATATTTGTGAGGTTATTGGTCTCCACGGTGTGCCGGTATCCATTATCTCCGGTCGAGGTACGTAGTTCACATTGCATTTATGAGGAGCTGTGCAGCGTGAGTTAGTCATACAGGTTGAGTTGTGTATAACATTTCACCTCCAAACGGATGAAAAATCCTAGTACACCTTTCAGGTATTAGAGGAAATACTTCGTGCATGTGGTATGGATTTTAGGGGTTCTTGAGATCAGTTCTTGCCGCTTGTAGAGTTTGCCTACAACAAGAGCTACCAACGGAGTATTCGGATGACTTTTTGTGAGACCCTCGTTAGGAGACATTACCGTTCTCTAGTTGGTTTGTTCGAGCCAAGAGAGGCAACGTTGTTGGGCATAGATTTGGTTCGAGATGCCTTGGAGAATGTCAAGTTGATTCAAGATCGGCTTCGTACAACCCAATTTAGGCAGAAGAGTTATGCTGGTCGGTAGATTCGTGATGTAGCATTTACGACTAGAGGGTGGGTTTTGTTCCGAGTTTCACCCATGAAAGGTGTGATGAGGTTCGGAAATAAGGGCAAATTGAGCCCCCGGTATATCGGTTCGTTGAAATTATTTCCACCCAGACTATCAGCAGTTCACTCGGTGTTCCATACATATATGCTTCGAAAGTATAATGGTGGTATGTCTCATTATTTAGACTTCCACTTAGTAAAATTGGAAAAGGATTGGACTTCTATTAAGGGGCCGGTTGCTATCTTGGACAGACGAATTCAGAAGTTGAGATCAAGGAACATGAATTTTCAACGGACGGGTCACCCGGTCAAGGAGGCGACCTGGGAGACCGAGCACGACATGCGGATTCATTACCCTTAAATTTTCATCAATTCAGGTATATGTTTATGCACGTTCAAGGATAAATATTATTTAAGAAGGGGAGGATGTAATGACCCGATCGGTCGTTCTGTATATTTGCACCCTATTTCCCCTTTTTATGCTTCACACATGTGTAATTTAGGTTTTATGACTTGTGGGCTTGATTGGTATCGTTCCTAGAAGATTTTGGGTTGATTTAGACCCATTGGCTCTTGGTTTAGAAGCCTAAGTTGATTATGTTGACCAATGATTGACTTTTGTGGAAATGATCCCGGAGAGGTGTTTTGATGAATCTGATAGCTTTGTATCATGGTTTTGGACTTGGGCGTATGCTCGGGATCGAACTCGGACGTCCGTAGGTTGATTTGTATTTTTTGCTAAAAATTATCAATTTGAGGTTTAGAAGTTTAACCGTCGGTTGACTTTGGGGTATCAGCTTTGGAAATTGCTTTTGGGACTTGGATTAGTTTTGTTATACTATTTAGAATATGTCTGCAAAATTTGGTACCATTTAGAATTTATTTGATAGGATTTTGATGCTTAGATGTAATGCTAGAAGTTCGTGAACTTATACCCTGAAATTCTTGTTGTTTGGTTTTCGATTTGAAGGTTTAGGTGTCATTTTTATGTTTTGATTACGCGACAAAATCTATATGATGTTTTTAGACTTGTGTGGGTGTTTATTTTGGAGCCCCGAGGGATTAGATGAGCTTCAGACGTGTCGCGAAATGGTTTGGACTAAAAATGTAATTGTTGGTATGTTGGTTCTCTGTTATCGCAATTGCGAGCACCAGCCTCGCAATTGCAAAGAGGGAAAGGGTGGTCAAATGTCGAAATTTTGACTTCCCCCTCGGCATTTGCAAAGTTAGCAGGCCAGTGCTTGGGTCACATTTACGCTCACTTGGTTGCTTTTTTGATGATATCCTGCTTCGAAATAGCGACTTATGTTGAGGTTGTTAGGGTTTGCAAATGTGATCCCTGATTCCTAATTGCGAGTATATGCACATGTGAACCCTGTGTCGCAAATACGACGTTTGCGTCTGGATTTAAGGGCTGGAAAGTCAGGATTTTTTCTCATTTCTCACATTTTTGGAACCCCAGACTCGGGCGGAGGCGATTGGAAGATAGGATTTCAATCTCTACACAATGGGTAATTAATTCTAATCAATTTACAACTATATTTCATGATTATGTGATAGATTTAATATCAAATTTATGTGAATTAAAGTGAAAATTTGAGTAATTTTTCATACATTTTGAAAAACTTGAGATTTTGAGTTTTAAGAGTCGATTTGGACTCGGATTTGAAAACTAGTAACATATATGGACCCGTGAGGTTATCGGTAGTCGGAACCTACCCTTGGACTCGTGTTTTGACCGAGCAGGCCAGGGCTAGAATTTTGTTGTCTTTTTGGGAATTTTGTAAAGATCAAAGCTTTATCTATTGCAATTGTTTTCCCTTTCATTAGTTAATTTTATTAAGTCACTTTTGGTTATATTTAAGCCACGTGGAGGCGAATTGTAGGGTAACAACTATTTCCGAGGGTTGACTTAGCCTAGTGAGTTAAGTATCTTGCCTAATTTTGTATGGGGAAACTACCCCCTAAGATTTTGTATGGTGACCAGTTGATACACGAGCTAGATGTGGTATTTGATCGGATTAGGTTATTTAGACTAGTTTCGTGTCTTTAATTGGAATTTCATAAAATGTTATCCCCCTCGATGTTAATGTGATCTTACATGTTTCGATATTTCCTTACATGCTTTATTTGACCTTGTTAACATTTGTTCTACCTCTTACTTAATTTTTTTGCTCTTACGTTAGTTGAACTTATTGCTTTCCTTATTGTTTTGTTACTTCTTAAATTGTTGAATTATTTTTATTTGAAGTTGTTATTTCGTGGAATATCTTCTTTTTAAGTTATTGGTGTTGAAAACATAAAATTCATTATCACATTGAGGTGAAGTTGTTAATTGTTCAGATACCTTTCGTGTTGAGCAATTCACTTTCATTTGGTGGTTGTTGAGATTATTATGCACATTGTGGTTGAACCATGGTATATGCACTGTAGAAACATTAGACATTTTTGGTGTGAGCTGTGATTGTGTTATGATATTGGTACGTATGTTGAGGTATAAGGATAGGGGTTGGTACGCATGAGGTGAGTTAAGGTGGTCTT
The DNA here is from genome assembly GCA_005239505.1 of Nicotiana paniculata. Taxonomy (NCBI): domain Eukaryota; kingdom Viridiplantae; phylum Streptophyta; class Magnoliopsida; order Solanales; family Solanaceae; genus Nicotiana; species Nicotiana paniculata. The sequence continues at coordinate 23,631 of ML346737.1, read as the reverse complement.
GATACACGTGTTGTTAATAGGAAACTAGTTGGAGCCACGGGGCGAGATAACGTGCGCTAAAATGCTTATAGCTATTTCGAGAAAATGATTTTTAAAATTGAATGTAATGCTCCCGCGGTGATATAACCAAAGATTGCTATTGAAATAGTGAAATGTGAATACAAGGTGAATACAAGGTGTACCTCATTGTGATTCTTCTTGTGAATTTTATACTGAAACGTTTTTTTGGTTGAACAGTTATTGCTGCTTTTATTTTTCCTTAACTTACACGTTTTGTCCATACTTGGCTATTTTTGGGTCTCATTTATTGCTTCCTTCCTGTTGTCTTTATGCTTGCAATTTTTTCATTAGTTTACGTTATTAAATTGCTTAGTTATCATTCGTTTCTTCGCTTTCCATTACCTCTAGTTATTATATTTTTGTTATGTTTATCTTTTCTTAGTAGGTGTCTTGACCTGGACTCGTCAGTTCTCTACCGATGTTAGGCTTGATAATTACTAGGTACTATTATGGTGTACTCATGCTATGCTTCTGCACATTTTTGTGTGCAGTTCTAGGTATTTCTGCCCGTGTTGGACGCTAGTGATTTAGTGATTTGTTATTTTTCGGCGACTTCAAGGTATACCTGCTCGATGTCCGCATGCCTCGGAGTCACTTTCGATTATTTTCTCATTACTATTATTTCCTTTATATGACAGTGTTGTAGTAGACATCTTAGAATAATCTATAGAGATTATGACTCAGTTCCTTCGATTTTGGTAAATATTTTGTTGAGATCCTATTTTGGAGATTATATGAGTGTATATGTTTTACGTTAGTATCTCTGTTTGATTTTTTCTGTTATGTTATAAATAAATATTAGGCTTACCTTGTCTTAGAGACTAGGTCACATCAGATATCCTAAGGTGGAAAATTTGGGTCGTGACATAAGATTTATACGTAATCTTTTGGCACTAACATAGGCTCGTAACATATTTTGAGTCATTTACAAGTGATTGAGTGGTTTTATTATATTAGTACCTCAAGATTTCTTTTGATGATATTGTGGTAGTTGAGAGACTATTTTATCAATTTGTTATTGTCTTGATATTATAAATGTGTGCAAGATGGTCTAGGGCCTCTAAGGGCCCATTTTTGTGTTTTTGATGGAATGGGGACTCCCAAATCATTCTAATGTGTTTATCTAGTTTGACAAAATGTATAATAAATATGGTTTATGCGTTCGCTCGACGACGTTTATGTTTTTGTATGATGGCCATGACTTATGAGTTTTGGGTCCTTACAAGATATCTTTTTCCGGGTTATAAAAAAAGTGTTTCAAAATCCATATAAACGGTCACGGCCCAAAATTCACAGGTCATGATGGCGGCTAACCTGACCCGCGAGGTAAGCAAACAGTCACATGATTATTAATGAAAATGAAATAACATAGTCTAATAACTCAATAGTGGAAGAATACCATAAAACATCTCAGAATAAAATCAAAATGCTACTACAACCAACCCCAAAATCTAGTGTCAACGAGTACTCGGGCACTACTGGATAACAAGGTGCAAGCAGCTAGCAAACCAGTCTAATCCAGTTAAATAGGCGGCAGAAAGAAGAAAAGTAAGAGGTATCAACAATCAATCCCTATTGCCAGTCGAATTCACACCATGGAAACAAATCTTACTCTCGAAATAACCATTCCTCACACCCACCTATTTATTCTCCAGTATATAACACACAACCATAATACAATACCCAACGTCAATATAATCCAACTCGCGTCCTTACAAATTCAAATCCACCACGACTAGACGATCAAATTCAAACTACCACTCGTCACACTCGACCCACCTATGAACCCCAGCCTAACTCTAATTTTGAAGAAAGAGGTCCTAGAAACTACACCCTGATAGCTAAACCATTGGCTTAACTCTTTCAAAGATTGCGAAGAGCATGTTTGATACATCCAATAGAAGGAATGGTTCCTTTGTATCCTTCAAATACGTTGATGCAACCAAACGGTGTGTATACCACTCAAATGGACAAGGTCGTGATACCAATGATTTCTTCAAACTAAGAAATAAAATTGAGTCTCTGATCATAAGTGGATGCATCCAGTGCACCACAACTCCGCCAAATATGAACCGTAACTCGCTGCCAAACTACTAGACTCAAGGAGCTATTATGAATGCCCTACACGAAGAATATGACCTAAAGGGAACCATCATCAAAATAGGAAACGTTGAGGCTAGAAGGGTCCCACCTCAAATGGCTTTAATGATTATAGTACATGTATAACCTACATTGATGGTCCTTACTTAGCAGAAATAGTCCTCTTCCGCTATCATGGATAAAGAGTATCGGGAGTACAAGACAGTCTCGTGGACACATTAGTAGAAAGGCGAAGCCAAGATGACAGATTTCGCAACGGCTTATGGAATGAACAGGTCAGGGAGGTGTTATGCTCCTGACGAAGTAATATAAGGGAATATAGGAAGGGAATGGATTCAAAGAAGAATCAACATATCGTGAGATTGTGGAGTTCTAGAATAATATGTCCACTAATGATTCGCGGAGGAAAAATTAGAGAAAACCGCGGCGTAAAAATCAATTATTATATTGAGGATTTCTTACAGTCGCAAAGACGCTCGGATAAAAGTGTTAAGTGGTGTGATCATGCGAAGTAAATCTACCATCAAGGAACTGGCGGTAACCATCGGGGAGATGATTAAAGCACATGTGATCACCATTCGAAAAGATGAGTTTTCTATAGAGGGTGTGGGTTGCAACGTAGCTTCACATATCACCGTCAAACGCGAATATAAGGTGGTGTCCTGAGTACTTGTTGATGGAGCGTCGGGATTCAATATATACCCACTCTGTGCCATATGAGAGTTAGGTATTCATCTAAGAGAAGTAAAAGAAAGTCATGTGAGCGTACGATATTTTAAGGGGTCACAAAAGGACGTCATTGGGGTAATCTATTTAGCTCTAGAAATTGGACCAGTTGAGTTTCCCATATTGTTCCAAGGGATGGAGATTTCATCTTCATACAACTTGTTGCTAGGAAGAGGTTGGATACACATGGAAGGGGCAGTCCCGTCTACCCTACACTAGTGTATGAAGTTTGAGTAGGGTTGTCAAGAAATTCTAATCCAAGGTGATTGAAGCCAGTTAGCTTACCTAAAACATGCGGTCTCGTTAATAAAAGGATTAGGTGGGGTCGTATTTCATGCGGTTGAGATCATGCAAACCACAAAAATAGAAGAGACCGAGCAAGATATGGGAATGCATTCACCATAAAAATCAAAGTTGGCTATGAGGGAAATGATAAAGTAAGGATATAGACTAGCAACCGGGCAGATAGCCCGATCGGACGGGATAACAGAGCCAATTGAGCCGAGTGGGCAAAAAGGTAGAGCCAGCATAGGGTATTACCCTCAGGTACGGGTCTGAGCTCAACACTAGAAGACGACGTCGTCGATCGAATGGGCCGACTATTCGTGACCATGATCGAGGAAGGTTGTGACCAAGTTGATATCAAGGCACCAACAATTCATAATGCCGAACCAGGAGAGGACTTGCAGAGTTGGATTGCCGCTCTTCTTTGGTTCACCGAGAGTCTTGGTACTAAAACTTTATAAAAAGCTTATGGTTAATTGAGGCCATTAGCCATAGATGTTCAGGCCTTGCAAACTAATTTTATAGATTGGAGTTTCAGAGCCCAGCGGGGTTCTTGCTTGCGTGGCTTCTTAGTCTTCCATATATGAGCGCATCAGAGAGAGTTAGTAAGAGGATCCCAATTTTCTTATACTCATGGACACGGTACAATACGGCGATGCAAATGAGGTTTCTCTTATAGATGACTAGGTGTTACGAGTGCATGGCTGATTATATGTGCCCAATGTAGATGGGTTACACGAGGTTATCCTTGAGGAGGCCCACAGCTCACGGTACTCCATTCATCTGGATGCTGCTGAGATGTATTATGCTTTGCGGAATCACTATTGTTGGGGAGAATTTAAAAAGATATATTGGAGTATGTGGTCTGATGCCTATATTGTCAACAAGTGAAGTATGAGCATCAGAGGCCGCGCGGTTTACTTCATATACTTGAGATTCTCGAGTGGAAATGGGAGCGTGTTACCATTGACTTCATTGTGTGGCTCCCACTGACTTTGAAGGAATTTTACGTTACATGGTGATTATGGATAGGTTGACCAAGTTGGCTCATTTCATTTTGGTAGTGACTACCTATTCTTTAAAGAATTTAGCCCAGATCTATATCGGTGAGATTATTCGTCTCCACGGTGTGTGGGTATCCATTATCTCCGGCCGAGGTACGTAGTTTGCGTTTATGAGGAGTTGTCCAGTGTGATTTAGGCATACGGGTTGAGTTGAGTACAACATTTCACCTCCAGACGGACGGTAAATCCTAGCGCACCATTCAGATATTAGAGGAAATGCTTCATGCATGTGTCATGGATTATGGGGGTTCTTGAGATCAGTTCTTACCGCTTGCAGAATTTGCCTACAACAATAGCTACCAATTGAGTATTCAGATTGCTCTTTTTAAGTCCCTCGCTGGGAGACATTTTCGTTCTCTAGTGGGTTGGTTTCAGCCAAGAGAGGCTACGTTGTTGGGCATAGATTAGGTACGAGATGCCTTGGAGAAAGCCAAGTTGATTCAAGATCAGCTTCGTATAATCCAATTTAGATAGAAGAGTTATGGTGGTCGGTAGATTCATGATGTAGCATTTATGACTAGAGAGTGGGTTTTGTTCCGGGTTTCACCTAAGAAATGTGTGATGAGGTTCGGGAAGAAGGGAAAGTTGAGCCCTAGAACCTCTGGGATTATTTCCACCCAGGCTATTGGAAGTTCACTCAGTGTTCCATGCATCTATGCTCTAAAAGTATAATGGTGATCGGTCTCATGATTTAGGCTTCCGCACAGTGAAATTTGACAAGGATTTGACTTATGTCCATGAGTCGGTGGCTGTCTTGGACATACAGGTTCAGAAGTTGAGATCAAAGAATATTCAAGGTTCAGTGGGGAGTCACCCGGTCAAGAAGGAAACCTTGGAGACCAAGCACGACATGTTGATTCATTATCCTTACCTTTTCATCAATTCAGGTATGTCTCTATGCACGTTTGAGGATGAATATTGTTTAAAAGGGGGAGAATATAAGGACCCGATCGGTAATTTTTTATAATTGCACTATGTTTCCCCTTTTGATGCTTCATATATGTGTTATTAGGTTTTATGACTTGTGGGATCGATTGGGTTCATTCTGGGAAGATTTTAGGTTGATTTGGACCCTTTGGCTCTTGGCTTAAAAGCCTAAGTTGATTAGGTTGATCAATATTTTACTCTTGTGAAAATGATCCCGGAGCGGTATTTTGATGGATTTGATAGCTTCGTATCATGATTTTTGACTTAGGCGTACGCTCGGAATCGAACTCGGATGTCCGTAGGTTGATTTATGTTTTTTTGCTGAAAACTAGCAATTTGAGGTTTAGAAGTTCAACCATATGTTGACTTTGGTGTATCGGGTTTGGAAATTTGTTTTGGGACATGGAATGGGTCGGTTATACTATTTAGAACATGTCTGCAAAATTTGGTACCATTTGGAGTTTATTTGATAGGATTTTGATGCTTAGTTGTAGTGCTAGAAATTCTTGAACTTATACTTTGAAATCTTTGTGGTTTGGTTTTTGATTCATAGGTCTATGTGTCATTTTTATGTTTTGATCATGCGAGAAAATTTGTATAATGTTTTTAGACTTGTGTAAATGTTTGTTTTGGAGCACTGAGGGCTTAGATGAGTTTCAGACGTGTCGTGAAATGATTTGACTGAAAATTTAATAGTTGGTGTGTTGGTGATCTGTTATCGCAATTACGAGCTCCAGCCTCGCAATTGCAAAGGGGAAAGGGAGGTCAAATGTCGCAATTTTGACTTCCCTTTCGCTTTTGCGATGTTAGCAGGCCAGTGCTTGGGTCACATTTGCGGCCACTTGGTTGCTTTTGCGATGATATCCTGCTACGCAATTGAGAAGCCTTTGTCGCAATTGTGACATTTGTTGAGGTTGTTAGGGTTTGAAAATTCGATCCCTTATTCATAATTGCGAGGATACGCAAATGTGAACTCTGTTTCGCAAATGTGATATTTGGGGATGGATGTAACGGCTGGAAAGTCTTAGTCTCATTTCTCATATTTTGGAACCCTAGACTCGGTGGGTGGCGATTTGAAGAGAGGATTTCAGTTTCTAAACATTGCGTTATTGATTCTAATCAATTTCCAACTATATTTCATCATTACGTCATTGATTTAACATCAATTTTATGTGAATTAAAGTGAAAATCTGAGTTATTTTGCATACATTTTAAAAAAATTCAGAATCTGAGTTTTAAGAGTCAATTTGGAGTCTTATTTGAAAACTAATAACATATGGAACCATGGGGTTACGGGTTGTCAGAATCTACCCTTGGACTCGGGTTTTGACCGAGCAGATCAGGGTTAGACTTTTGTTGTCTTTTTGGGAATTTTTATAAAGATCAAAGACTTATCTATTGTAATTGTTTTCCCTTGCATTGGTTCATGATATTAAGTCACTTTTGGTTAGATTTAAGCCGTGTGGGGCGATTGTAGGGTAACAACTATTTCTGAGGATTTGGATTGATAGTGCTATTTGTGTTACATGAATATCGTGTACGAAATATGACGAGTGGGTACACGAGCTATATGTGGTATTTGACTGGATTAGGTTATTTAGACTACTTTCGTGCCTTTAATTGGAATGTCATAACATGTTATATCCCTCAATGTTAATGTGCTCTTACATGTGTTAATATGTCTGTACATGCTTTATTTGACCTTGTTAACACTTGTTCTACCTCTTACTTATTATCTTGCTCCTATATACATTAGTTGAAGTTATTGCCTTCCTTATTGTTTTGTTACTTGATAAATTATTGAGTTAGTTTTATTTGAAGTTGTTATTTCGTGAAATATCTTATTTTTCAGTTATTAGTGTTGAAGTTGTAAAAGTCATTATCACATTGAGGTGAAGTTGTTAATTGTCCAGATACCTTTCGTGTTGAGCAATTCACTTTCATTTTGCGACTGTTGAGATTCTTATGTACGTTGTGGTTAAAGCATGGTTATTCATTGAAGAAACATTGGACACTTGTGGTGTGAGTTGTGATTGTGTTGTGATATAGATACATATGTAGGGGTATAAGGCTAGGGGTTGGTACGCATGAGGTGTGTTAAGGCGGGGTTGATACACATGTTGTTAGTTGAGGAACTACTTGAAGCCACGGGGCGAGATAAGGTACGCTAAAATTCTTGTAGCTTTTTCGAGAAAATGATTTTTAAAACTTAATCTAAGGCTCTCGCAGTGATATAAGGAAATAGTGCTATTGAAATATTGAAACGTGAATACAAGGTGGTACTTCGTTGTGATTCTTCTTGTGCATTTTATATTGAAAAGTGTTATTGGTTGAACAGTTCTTGTTGCTTTTATTCTTCCTTATCTTACATGTTTTGTACATATTTGGCTATTTGTGATTATCATTAATTGCTTCCTTCTTGTTGTCTTTATGCTTTCCATTTTGTCATTAATTACGTTATTAAATTGCTTAGTTGTCATTCGTTTCAGCGCTTTCAATTACCTCTAGTTATCTTGTCTTGGTAGGTGTCTTGATCTGGCCTCATCACTTATCTACCGAGATTTGGCTTGATACTTACTAGTTACTATTATGGTGTACTCATGCTACACTTCTGCACATTTTTGTGAGAATATCCAGGTATGTCTGCCCGTGCTGGACGCTAGTAATTTAGTGATTTGCTATTTTTCAGGGACTTCAAAGTATACCTACTCGACAGGCCACAGAGTCACCTTCCATTATTTCCTAATTACTATTATTTCCTTTATCTGATAGTGTTGTAGTAGATGTTTTAGAATATTCTATAGAGCTTATGACTCAGTTCATTCGACTTTGGGAAATATGTTGTTGAGATACTATTTTGGAAGATTATATGAGTTTAACTACTTTACGTTAGTACTTCTGTTTGATTTTTTCTGTTAAGTTATAAATTAATGTTAGGCTTACCTTATCTTAGAGACAAGGTAACATCAGATATCCAAAGGTGGAAAATTGGGGTTGTGACAGAAGATTTATATGTATACTTTTGGCACTCATATAGGCTCGTAACATATTTTGAGTCATTTACAAGTCACTGAGTGGTTTTATTATATTATTACCTCAAGATTTCATTTGATCATATTGAGGTAGTTGAGTGACTATTTGATCAGTGTGTTATTGTTTTGATATTATAAATTGGTGCAAGATAGTCTAGGGCCTCGGGGGGCCCACTTTTGGGTTTTTGATGGAATGGGGACTCCCAAATCGTTCTATGTACAATAAATAGGGTTTATGCGTTCGCCCGACGAGGTTTATGTTTTTTTGTGGTGGCCATGACTTATGGGTTTTGCCTCCTTACAAGATATTTTTTTCCAATTTGCAAAACAAAAGTATTTCAAAATCTATTTAAACGATCACGACCCAAAATACACAAGGTACAAAAAAAATTCCTCTAAGACAATTTTCTAAATATTACAACAATAAAGATAAAGATAATAGGACTAGAACTTCAAGGACTTCAGGCGATATGACAGCTACCTCCTTGTTTCTCAAGAAGGCTACTATGTGCCTGCGCCCACTGTTGGCATGTACGAATCTGGAGGGGGAGAGCCTGCCCAAGCGCTAATTATAATCACATAGCCCAATAATAAGGCATGGTGCACGCGTCGCCTCAAAGCAATAACACTCAGCCTCAAAATTTGTCAGGCATACACGACACCTCAAAATAAGTACCAAACCGGCTGTAAGGCCCAAACACAGTCATTTACCGTTGAAGACTCAGATGAACACATCTCAGATATTCAATCAAACGGTTAGCACATAGCCTATACATGATGCTTAACGTGATTCACAGTTCAAATAATCAGAAACGTAGAGGGAATGCTGGGGTAATATGATGTGATAGCAAAAAAAGCCTGATAATAGCCTAAAGCCTCTCTAAACCATGAACACACCGGTGCAGGCACAACGCCCATCACCCCCAATATCTTTCATACAACGTGGTTCTCAATGTTAAATATCCTCAAATCCAAGTTAGAAGTGTTACTTACCTAAAAACGCGCAAATCACAACTCCAACAAGCCCTTCCCAAGTGTATCAGCCTCCAAACGACTCGAATATTGACACAAACAACTCAATATCAAAAATAATACCATAGGAAACAACTTCAAACAATACAATTTCGATCTTTATTAAAATAAAAATGTCAACCCCGGGCTCGCGCCTCAGAACCCAAAAATATTCACAAATTCTTGACACCCATTCGATTACGAGTCCAACCATACAAAAATCATCCTATTCCGACCTCAAATCAGTCTTCAAACCTTCATTTTTGAAATGTTTCCAACATCAATAGTTGAAACTTTTTTTCGGGTAGGGTAGGCTTGAAATCAGAAGTCATATTCTTCCCAACCAAATAAAAACTTTTGCAAAGTTCACCTTCCCGCGGTAAAAACATGACTTACGAATAACAATCAAACCTTATCAGGGACTGGGACCAGCTTATAGAGCCTAATTAAAATGAATTCAGGCTTGCTTTATCAGTTCACATCTGTGAGAGATGATTCCTCTATCTCTTGCTCGCTTCAATCGGATAATGGCAGGGCTCGAGAATTGATGTTTATTCGAATTATAGGAGCTAGGAATCGTCGATATGGTCATATTGGTGACGTTATGTGATCAAAAAATCGTACCAAATATGCCCCTAGAAAGATCAGAAATAGTCAGAGTTGTAATTGTGCGGACCTGTAAATAACTCAAACGTGAAATCGGGATGATAATACGATATGATGATAATGATGCATTTGTTATTTATCAAAAAGGAAATCCAAAACGAACTCGAATTTTTGGTGCAATCGGGCGGGAATTGAGACAATTAAATTTTACTAAAATAATTTCATTAGCTCCAAAGATATTATAAAATGATATTGCAATCTGTTTCTAGTGGGGTATTTTAAAGAAATAGATTAATTAGTAGATTGTGTCTCACACATATATCTTTAATAATTCATATCATATTCAAAAAAAAAGTAAAAAACACATTGATTATATCAAATTTGGAGGCCCCAGTAATTTTAGTTCATCATGGGTAGGGACACTAGTCTGAGATAATAACTTCTATACGAAATGCTGATATTGATCAAAAAGGGTGGTTCGAATAGCATCTACTAATATTACCGATAATATTGTTCAACTACTTTTACGAAAAGGTTTTATCGAAAACATGAGAACATCGAGAGTTGCTCTTTGGAGAGCACAGTACGATGAAAGTTGTAAGTTGTGTTCGGGGAGGGGAGTTATTGATACTCTTGAAATGTTTCCTATTTGCTCGCAGTCCCCGTTTGATAATGGATAAAACGAATATTAGTTTTTGTTTTCCTTGCAATGGACCTGGAAGAGGGTGTACATGTCAAGTATCAGCCTGGGATCATGTCTTTNGGACCTGGAAGAGGGGGTACATGTCAAGTATCGGCCTGGGATCATGTCTTCTTAGGACTATTCTGCATGTACAATGCAATTTCGGTAGTAATATTCCATTTCAGTTGGAAAATGCAATCAGAAGTTTGAGGCAGTGTAAGTGATCAAGGGGTAGTAACTCATATCACGGCAAGAAACTTTGTGCAATGTTCTATTACTATTAATGGGTGGCTCCGCGATCTTTTATGGGCACATGCATCGCAGGTAATTCAATCTTATGGTTCCTCATTATCTGCATATGGACTTTTTTTTCTAGGTGCTCATTTTGTTAGGGCGTTTAGTTTAATGTTTCGCACGTAATGACATATCACATCCATATTATTAAAAGCTAGTGGTAAGAATGGGTTTTATTCTAGTGCTATAAACTAATATTCAAAAGCTTTCATATGTTCTCCATTACTTGTGTGGATAAGCCCTNTAATATTCCAAAGCTTTCATATGTTCTCCATTACTTGTGTGGATAAGCCCTATATTATAGAGTATATAACTTCAATCATAGAGATCAATTTCTAGTCGCATAGCTTCATAAAAATTCTGCAAAGCATCCGCATAATTTCCTTCGGATTGAGTCTATCATATCTTCACTTTAATTCAATATTTAAATGCTAAAACAAAGATGGAATCATGAAATATTAAAAATTCCAAGTAAAAAACACTTACCCAGATCCAGTTCTTCTAAAAAAATCACCCAAAAACGAGCTCTCCAACTCCATTTATGAAATAATATCTCTAACTCTCTATTTGGGTTTTAAATATTCTGCCCAGTTCTTTCTTCTTCGCGAATGCAGAATGTCCCTCGCATTCGCGATGCACAAATCTCCACAGCTTCGAATTTCTCCTTAGGGAATACGATGTCCCTTTCACGAACGTGATGACCTACTGTCAGATGCCTACACGAACGCGATCAATCTCTGCGAATGCGAAGGCTAAATGCCTGGTGCCCAAGCCTGCCTCATCTTTCTATGAGAATGTGAATCCTCTTTCGCGATCGCGATGCACATACCCACTAGACCTTCGCGAATGCGATGTAAAAAACCTCCTGCCAGGGAAGAAATCTATGTGAATGCGATTCTCATGTGGAGAACGTGATTCCCATTTGGCGAACGAAATGAAGGTTGCACATATATTAGATCAACAGCTCTATAAGGCTAAAAATGAAGTCGAACTTTGTCCGAATCCCACACGAGGCCCCAAGACCCAATCTGAACATACGAACACGTCCTAAAACACGATATGACCTTAGTCGAAGGCTCAAATCACATAAAGCAACATCAAAATCACCAATCATTCCCAATTCAAGCACAATAAACTATTGAACTTCAAACTTGTAAAAATAATGCCGAAACATACCAAACCAACTCCGATTGACCCCAAATTTTGTACACAAGTCATAAATGACACAACTGATCTATTCCCACTTCTGGAACTAAAATCTGAACCCGATATCAAAAAAGTCAATTCTCAGTCAAATCTCTCAACCTTCCAAACCTTCAACTTTTCAACTTTCACCAATTCAAGCCAAAACGACATACGGACCTCCAAATCATAATCCGGACATACTCCTAAGTCCAAAATTACCATATGAAGCTATTAGAATTATGTAAACTTCATTCCTGGGTCTTCTAAAAAAACTTCAAACTCCGATCAACTCTTTAAACTTATGCCTTCAACATTGGGACTAAGTTCCCCAATTCACTCATAAACATTTTCGGAACCAACCACCCAGAAAGTCACGTAACAACAAATGAACATAGAATAAGAAATAAATGGGGGAACAAGCTACAGTACTTGAAACGACCAACCGGGCCGTTACATTCTCCCCATCTTAAAAAAGTTTTATCCTCGAACGGGTCTAGAATCATACATGGAGTCTCAAATAGGTTTGGATAAATGCTCTGCATCTCCTAATCGGCTTCCCAAGTAGCCTCCTCGATTGGCTGGCCTCTCCACTGAACATTCACTAAATCTATATTATTTGATCTCAACTTTCGAACAACTCGATCCAAAATGGCCACTGGCTCCACATCATTAGTGAAATCTCCATCTAACTAAACCGTGTTGAAGTCTATAACATGAGACATATATTAATAATACTTCCGGATCATGTAAACATGAAACACTAGGTGAACACCCGATGGACTAGGTGGAAATGCAAGCTTGTAGGCCACCTCTCCAACTCACAAGGGCCAATTTACTGAGGGCTCAACTTGCGCTTCTTCCCGAACCTTATGACACCCTTCATGGGCGAAACTCTGAGTAATTCATTCTCTCCCACCATATAGGAAACATAACGAACCTTTCGATCAACGTAATTCTTCTGTCTAGAACTTATTGCACTAAGCCTATCCTGAATCAACTTCACTTTCTAAGGAATCTTGAACTAAATAAGTACCCATCAACCTAGCCTCTATCGGCACAAACCAACCAATTAGAGAACAACACCACCTCCCGTATAAGGCCTCATAAGGATCCATCTGAATACTCGATCAGTAGCTGTTGTTGTAGGCAAACTCTGCAAGCGGTAGGAACTAATCCCAAGAACCCCCGTCTCCATAACACGTAACATATCCTCGAAAATCTAAATGGTGCACACGGACTATCCGTTCATCTTGAGATGGAATGTTGTACTAAACTCAACCCGTGTGCCTAACTCTCACACCACTGACCTCCAACACTGCATTGTGAACTGCGCGCCATGATCGGAAATAATGGACACAAACATACCGTGAATAGGAACAATTTCGCGGATATAGATCTCAGCCAACCACTCAAAATAATAGGTAGTCACAACCGCAATGAAATGTGCTGACTTAGTCATCCGGTCCGCCAACACCCAAACTGCATAAAATTTCTTCAAATTCTGTAGGAGCCCAATGATGAAGTCCACCGTAACACGCTCCAATTTCCACCCGAGAATCTCATGTTTCTGAAGCAAACTGCCCGACCTCGGATGCTTGTACTTTACCTACTGACAGTTCAAACACCGAGCCACATACTCTACTATATGTTTCTTCATTCTCCACCATGAATAGTGCTGCCTCAAGTCCTGATACTTCTTCGCGGCGCCCAGATGAATGGAATACTGTAAACTATGGGCCTTCTCAAGAATCAACTCACGCAACCCATCCACATTGGACACATAACTCCAACCTTGCATTTTCATTACCCCATCAGCTGCAATAGAAACCTCCTTGGCATCACCGCTCTTCACCGTGTCCTTAAGGACAAGCAAATGAGGGTCATCATACTGATGCTCTTTGATGTGCTCATACAAGGATAACCGAGAAATCACACAAGCTAGATCCCAACTAGGCTCCAAAACATCTAACATCACGAACTGATTGGCCAAGTCTTGAACATCTGATGCTAGAGGTCTCTCACCAACTGGAATATATGCAAGGCTACCGATACTTACAGCCTTTCTACTCAAGGCATCGGCCACTACATTGGCCTTCCCGAAATGATACAAAATTGTGATATCATAGTCGTTTAACAACTCTAACTATCTCCGCCGCCTCAAATTTTGATCCTTATGCTTAAACAAGTGTTGTAGACTCTAATTATATGTAAATACCTCTTAAGACACGCATTGGATATAATGCCTCCAAATCTTTAATGCATAACAATGGTTTCCAACTCTAAATCATAAACGTGGTAGTTCTTCTTATGGGGCTTTAACTGGCGTGAAGCATAAGCAACCACCCTACCCTCATAGATAAAGACACACCCAATACCAATCTGAGAAGCATCACAATAAATCATATATGAAACTGATGTTGAAGACAAGACTATAACTGGAGTTTTGGTCAAGGAAGTCTTGAGCTTCTGAAAGCTCTCCTCACACTCATTACACCACTCGAATGGGACACCCTTCTAGGTCAATCCAGTCAAAGGTGCGGCAATGGACGAGAAGCCCTCCAACGATAATATCTGACCAAACCAAGGGCTGAAGACGGTTTAGGAAAAACATGAACATCCTCAACCTTCTTCGGATCTAACATGACTCCTCCACTAGACACCATGTGCCCCAAGAACGCCACTAAATCAAGCCAAAACTCACACGTAGGGAATTAGAGTTACTTCTCCCTCAATGTCTGTAGTACAACCCTCAGATGCTGCTCATGCTCCACCTGGCTGCTTGAGTACACCAGTATATCATTAATGATTACAATGACAAATGAATCAAGATATGGCTAAAATATACTATTGATCAAATGCATAAATGTTGTTGGGGCATTGGTCATCCCAAATACACCACAAGGAACATTTAGTGAGCATAGCGGGTCCTGCATGCCGTCTTCAGAATGTCAGAATCCAGAATCTTCAACTGGGGATACCCATACCTCAAATTAATCTTAGAGAACACCCTAGCACCCTGAAACTAGTAAAATAAGTCATCAATGCGCAATAGCGAGTACTTGTTCATAATTTTAAATTTATTCAACTACCTATAATCAATACACATCTGCATAGTACCACAATTATTCTTCACAAACAGAACTGGTATTCTCCAAGGAGGCACACTAGGCATAATGAATCCCTTATCGAGTAGCTCATGAACTTGTTTTCAGTTCTTTCAACTCTGCTGGTACCATATGACACAGTTGAATATAGATGGGCTGAGTTCCTGACACCAAGTCAATACCAAAATCAATATCCCTATCGGGTGGCATGCCCGGCAAGTCTGCAGGAAACAATCTAGAAAGCCTCGAACTACCAAAACGGAGTTAATGGTAGGAGTATCAGCACTAACACCCCTCACAAAATCCAACTATGCCAGACATCCCTTCCCAACCATATTTTAGGCCTTTAAATACGAAATCACTCTACTGGAAACTTAATCTAGAGAACCTCTCCACTCAACCCTAGGCAATCCCGACAATACCAATGTCACAGTCTTAGCGTGACAATCCAGAATAGCATGACATGATGACAACCAATCCTCGCCTAAAATTATGTCAAAATAAAAAATACTAACTAGTAAAAGAGTAACTCTCATCTCCAATCCCACAATACTCACCACACAAGACCGATATACAGGATTCACAACAATATAATCACACACTAGTGTAGATATATAAACAGATGTAACTAAGGAATCATGGGGCATATCCAAATAACGAGCAAAGTACGATGATAAATGTGAATAAGTGGAACCAGGATCAAATAATATGGAAGCATGAATGTGGCACACTGAAACAATACATGTGATCACTACATCTGAAGAAACTGCCTATAGCTTAGCGGGAAAGGCATAGCATTGAGCATGTCCACCACCCGTCCGACCTCCCCTCTGGGGCGACCTCGCCCATACGACCTCCTCTCCAAGCTAGATGAGCGAGTTGTCTACCAACTGGTGCACATGTCATAGACTAGCTTCCCTACATCACTAAACCTCTATAGTGACGGGGACACATGCCCTAACTATACACAATCATAACAACCTCGAGCTGGAAATGATGGTGGGGCCTGCATCAGACTACTAGAACTACAATAGCCACTGAAAGAACCCAATATTGACGAAACCTGAACTGATGAAGCACGGGATAAACTCTAAGCCGGGAGGGGACTGAAAGATGACTGACGGAGACAAGCACTGTATGAACCATGACTATGCTGAAGCACCACAATGAACCGGACAAGTCATTTGAGTGCGCCTGTAAAGAGGACATCTGCTATGATATGATTGACCTCCAAATGAGGTACCACAGATATCACAAATATTACAAGGCCTCTTGCCCTCCCTCTCCTCGTGCTCAAGCCTGCGAACAAACTCCAAGCTCCTAGCAATGTCGACCACTTGGTCAAACATAGCATATGCCTCGGCCTCTCGGCTCAAACTACAATGTAGGTCATAGTTGAGACCATTAATGAACCTCAAGATACCCCTTCTCATTGTGGGAACCAACCATATAGCATGATGGGCCAAATCAATGAATCTCATCTTGTACTGGATCACGGTCATATCTCCCTAGCATAGCTGCTCGAAATTACTATGCAGCTCCTCCCATCGAGTTTGTGAGAAAAAGTTCTCCAAAAAGAGAAGGGAGAACTCATGCCATGAATGTGGTGTTGCGCCACCTGGTCTTCACAACTCATAGGCCTTCAACCATTGGTAGCCTTCCCTAGTGAGCTGAAAATAGATAAATACAACTCCACTAGTCTCCAAAATAACCATTGTCTGAAGAATCAACTGACACCACCCAAAGAAATACTGAGCATACTTTGACGTCTCCACGTTGAACTCCGGATGCTTAAGCCTCCCAAGCCTATCTAGTCTCTACTTCTTCTCATCAATAATAAGTGGGCCAACCTCGGCCCTAGTAGCAGCAACGGGCTGGGCTAGTAGTACTCCTGGTGTCTACAGTCCTAAGCTACCTGCTCTAGAGTACGTGTGGCGGGAGTCTAAAAACCTCCCCTGGCCTGAGAAGTGGCTGGTGCAACACCAACCAAAACCGCCTAAGCAAGGCTCGTGCATACAGTCAAAATCTGGGCCAAAGCCTCGTGAAGGGCTGGGATCACAATGGGCACAACTGGAGCCTGAGCTGGTCCCACTGCCGCAACAATATCTGGTATCCTCTCCTCAGCTGGAGAAACTGGTGGTTCCACAAGTGTGCTCTAGCTGTAGTACGAGATGGACCTCAGCCTCTACCAACACCCCGACCCCTTGTGGCCCTAGCTAGTGGTATCAGTGGTCGACCTCCTGATCCGGTCGCACGTATCCTCACCATATGTGGGACAATAGAAGCGTGAAGTTTCGAACGTCGCAATTAACTAATTTTCATGATAAGAATGTAAGAAATTAAGTTTCCTAATAGTTTGGCAGCCTCTCGAAGATAAGTACAGATGTCTCTGTACCGATTCACAATACTCTACTTAACTTGCTCGTGACTCGTGAGACCTGAGCAACCTAGTGCTCTGATACCAACTTATCACGACCCAAACTTTTACTAACTTACACAAAATTATAATGACCAAAAAACACAACTTTCTAATAGTTTTTTTATTCCACAATTTTTAGTTTTAATTTTTTAGTTTAGTACATAACAATCCAATTAAAATAGGATCCTACCTAACCCAATCCAATATCAGTATAAATATATTAAAATAATATTAAACGTGAATTCTTTTTTCAAAATACACGACTTGTATTTTTTATTGTTCTTTTCAAGATATTCATTCAAATTTATAGCGTTAATGTTTCAAGAGCTCTCTGATTATCCATACTTTTTATTTGTTTCTTTTTTTGCTGTCAGAATCTCATGTAAAATACTCCAAATCATTTATGCCCAATGGACAGTATATATATATATGACTTTTTGAAGTAGTTTTTTCATATTTTGGAGAATTTTGCATGTGATTCTAACAAAAAAAAAAGGAAAGATATGAAAGGTATGAATAATCCGAGAGCTCTTGATATAATGAAAATCTTAAAAAGAAAAATAACAAATAGAAGTATCGTGTATTTTGGGGGGTGGATTAAATTTTAATATTTTTTAAATTTATGTATATGGTATTGGGTTGGATCAATTCTATTTAATTTTGTTATTATTTATTAGTTTAAAAAATTGAAATAAGAAAATAATAACGGAAAGTTGTATATTTCCGTGACTATGATTTTTGTGTGAATTAGTGAAATTTGTATGATTTTTATGAGAAAATATAGTTATATGACTTTGATGAAAAAAACATAATTAAATAACTATTTGTGAAATTTATCATTCATTTCTTACGGACTAATTTGTTCAAGCCGATAAATATTCCAAAAGCCACCTAACATAACATAACAGACGAAATTCCCACCTTTTCTACGTTTAATATAAGACTTAGTTTGTTTCACGTATTTTGTTTTTTTTTTTCTTTTCTCTGCTCCACATCCTCTGGAAGTTGAGCTGGCAGGTTTGAACGAGCAAGTGGTGGTTTTGAGAGCTGAGAAGGAGCAGTTGGCCCATCTGTCGGTTCCTCAGGCTTCTATTGAGGCAAGCGTGTTGCGGGGGCTATATGTGATGTGGGTCCATGTTGAGGCTCAGTTGGACATGTTCAGGTCATTGAGGACCACAGGAAAGATTTCCGAGGAGGAACTCACCAACGTTCATGGAAAAGTGCGGGCAGCTCGTGAGGCTTGTGGCTATGCTACTGACTCGCCTGGTGGGGATAATGATGATGAAGTGGATGGGCTTTCTTCTGATTCGTAGTATGATGACAAATATGCTGAAGGGGACGATGCGGCTTAGTGTCTGGTACTTAGATTTTTTGGTGCTCTATTTTTGTTTTTGCTTTTGTGAGGGTGTACTCGGGCCCGTTGTAAAAGAAGGAGATTTTTGTTACCTGATTGGTTCGTAATGTAATGGTTGTCTTTCGTTGCATGCATTGCCTTCTTGCCTTATTTTTTTGCGATGTTATTTTTGTGGGTCGCTCGTTGGCTGGCTTGAGTCCAATCTTTGGTCGTTCGTCGACTGTAGCTACTTGGGGCGAATTTGAATATAAAGGATTCGAGGTAAGTCAAATGTGACTGATTTGACGTCGACTGAAGATGATTCGAATGTAAATATTCGAGTGAGGTCGAATACAGGTGATTCGATGTTGAACGTAAATGACTCGAGAACGAGTGTAAATATTCGAGCACGGTCGAATGTAAATATTCGAGCGAGGTCGAATGTATGTGATTTGAAGTCGAATGTAAATATTCGAGCAAGGTCGAATGCAAATATTCGAGAAAGGTCGAATGTATGTATTCGAGCAAGGTAGAATGTATGTATTCGAGCGAGGTCGAATGTATGATGAGTATAGCGGTATTGGAGCTGTGTGAAGAAAAGCTGCTTGTTTCTTTGTTTATTCACTTCATTGGAGAATGTTATAGGAGAATGCTACAAACTTTGTTTATTGTATACATTTTTGAAGTTCTCTCTACCAAGTCCATTCATTGGTCCCGTTGGGTTAGACAATAGGCAGAGCGATGAATGAGTATCTTGAACTTTGAGGCGCCCCCCCTCGCTTCATTAAAAACTTCCCCGATAAAACTCTCATGGAGATAAAACCCGAGTGAGGGAAAAAGAGTATGACTTAGAGGGCGTCTGTTTTTAGAAATTGAAGTACTTGAGATGAGGAATGTTGCAGTTGTTAGGCAACAATTTCCCTTCCATTGTTTCTAACTGGAATGATACTTTGTTGACTGCTGCGGTGACTTGCACGGTCCATCCTATTTGGTTCCTAGTTTTCCTTCCTTCGGGTCTTTGCTCACCTGTGTTTTAGCCTTGAGCATGTAATCGCCGACTTTGAGTGGTCGAACTTTTGCCTTTTAGTTGTAGTGTCGTTCTGCTCTTTGTTTTTGGGCGACCATCCTTATGTATGCCATATCCCGTCGTTCCTCCATGTCATTGGGATCTTGTTTTCTTCTCTCGTCATTGTTCGGTCCGCTTTCCTTGGAGTATCTGAGTGATTGGCTCCTTGACCTCCACTGGTATGACTGCGTCCGTGCCGTAGACCAAGGAGTATGGAGTTTCTCCTGTGCTTGTTTTTGGCGTAGTGCAATATGCCCATAGCACTTCTGGTAGCATTTCTGGCCACAGTCCCTTGGCATCCTCTAGTTTCTTTTTCATGATATTCAATATAGTTTTTTTTGAGGATTCGGCCTGGCCATTTCCGCCGGGATGATATGGCGTGGAGAGTATGCTCTTGATGTGCCATTTCTCGAAGAACTCGACAGTCTTTTTCTCGGTGGATTGTGGTCCATTATCATAGCAGATTTCCTTTGGAATGCCAGAGCGCCATATTATATTTCTCCATATGAATGTGATGACTTCCTGTTCGCGTATTTGAGCGAAGGCGCCTGCTTCCACCTATTTAGATAAGTAGTCAGTCAAAACTAAAAGTAAATGTACGTTACCACACCCGACCGGGAGTGGCCCTACGATGTCCATTCCCCACTTGATGAATGGCCAGGGTGATATGACGGAGTGGAGATGTTCGCCTGCTTGGTGTATCCTGGGGGTGTACTTTTGGCATTTTTCTCCCTTTATGACGAAGTCTGTGGCTTCTTTTTTCATGGAGGGCCAATAGTAGCTGGCTCGTGTGAAGCATCTGACAAGTGCTCGATTTCCGGTGTGGGAGCCGCAATGGCCTTCATATACCTCTTCGATTACTACCCTGGTTTTGTTTGTTCTAAGGCATTTTGCAAAAGGGTCGCTGAACGTTCTTTTTTATAGGTCGTTATCGATGATGTTGGACCTGGCTGCGTGTATTCTGAGCTTTCTTGATGCTCTTTTGTCAGTCGGGGGTGTTCCCTCCTGCAAATAAGTTTTAATGCAGTTGCACCAGTCCCATGTTAAGTTCACAGAGTGTACCTCAAGTTGGTATAATGACGAGTGGAGTGATGTGACGACGTTATCCCTTCCATTTATGTTTTTTGTCACCGCTGCTAGCTTGGCGAGGCTATCTGCTTCAGTGTTTTAGGCTCAAGGTATTTAGTCGAGCTGGCATTCGTCAAACTCTGGCAGTAGTTTGTGGATTTCTGTTTGGTATTTTTGCAGCCTTGGCTCCTTGATCAGATAAGTCCATGTTACTTGGTTGACAATAAGTTGTGAATCGCACCGGAGGATGACTCGTCAGGCTCCATATTTGAGGGCTAGTTTAGCTCCTGCAATAACGGCCTCTTACTCGGCCTCGTTGTTAGTCATATCTGGGCATGGTATAGATTGGCGGATTACTTCGCCCATTGGGACCTCGAGTACGAGTCCCAGTCCCAATCCTGACGCGTTAGAGGCGACGTCAGTGTGTAGGACCCATAGGTCAGGTTAAAGAAACTCGTTACGAGAGGCTTCCCGTTCGACTTCAGGCATTATCTTGGCGCTGAAGTCAACGATGAAGCCTGCTAGCACTTGCGACATTATCATTGTTCGCGGCTGATACGTGATATCATGCTCGCTTAGTTCGATGGCCCACTTAGCAAATCTTCCTGATAGTTCGGGCTTATGTAGGATACTTCTAAGGGGAAAGGTCGTAACGACCAATATGGGGTGGCATTAAAAGTAAGGTCTGAGCTTCTGTGAAGTCGTGACTAGTCCCAGGGCCAACTTCTCGAGGTGCGGGTACCTCGTTTCAGCGTCGACCAGAGTCTTACTAATATAATAGATTTTTGATTGCATGTGTTTGTTTTCATGGATGAGTACTCCACTTACCGCTACTTCTAATAACGCCAAGTATACTAGGAGGCGTTCGTTGGTTTCAGCTTTGGCGAGCAGTGGGGGAGAGGAAAGATACACTTTCAATTCTCTCAGGACTTCGACACATTCTGAGTTCTAGTGGAGCCTGTCGTGTTTTTTTAGGACGTTGAAGAATTTATGGCATCTTTCCGAAGATCGTGAGATAAAGCTTGATAGTGCGGCTATGCGGCCGGTGAGCTTTTGTGATTGCTTTGATCTGGTCAGGGTTGACTTCAATGCCTCTTTGTGATACTAAGAAGGCGAGGAACTTGCCTGAGGTTACGCCGAAGGCCCATTTTTCAGGATTCAGCTTCATGCCACATCGTCTCAGTATATCAAAGGCTTCTTTCAGATGGTCGATATGATCTTCTTTCCTTTTAGATTTGACTAGAACATCGTATATGTATACTTCCATCATTTTACCGAGTTGTTCTTTGAATATCTTAGTGACCAGCCTTTTGTAAGTCGCCCATGCGTTCTTCAGTCCGAATGGCATGACTCGATAACAGTAAGTCCCCTTGGGAGTTATGAAAGTCATTTTTTCCTCATCCTCCTCTTCCATGAGGATCAGATTATATCCTGAGTATGCATCCAAAAAGCTTAGTAACTTGTGTCATGTCGTTGCATCGATGAGCTTTTCGATGTGTGGTAGTAGGAAGGAGTCCTTTAGGCATGCTTTGTTCAGGTCTGTGAAGTCGATGCACATGCGCCATTTCCCACTCTTCTTTTTCACCATGGCCACGTTGGCAACCCACTGCGGGGTACTTGTATTCTCTAATAGAGCCATTGTGTAGTAGTTTCTCTACTTCTATACGGACTACATCATTAATTGGGCATTAAACTTCCTTCTCATTTGACGTACTGGCAGGTAGAGTGAGTCCACGTTTAATTTGTGTGTGGCGATGTCTTTTGGGATACCTGGCATGTTTGCATGGAAGAAAGCGAATAGATCTCCATTGTTAGTTAGAAATTTATGAAATTTACCTGGTTCGGAGAGTTTGTGACCGATGTAAGTCATTTTTCTATTGTCGTTTTTGTCTAACTGGATGGGGTCGAGGTCTTCTAATGTTGATTCTGCAGCCTACACAACGTCGGGATCTTTGATGATGTCGTCCTGATCTTCGGGTTTTGCTCCCGACTTTGGTAATTGTTATGCTTCCGAGTTTGTTCCTTTCAATTGTTGGGTATATGTACAATCTTGGGTGATGTAGTAGCACTCCTGTGACGTGCGTTGTTCGCCACTGATTCTAAATATTTCGCAAGGGGCCGGGAACTTTATTACTTGATAAAGGCAGGAAGGAATGGCCCTCATGCCTTCTATCCAGGTCCGCCCTATGATGGTGTTGTAAGTTGTGTCATGGTTCATGATGTGGAACGTTTTCTCCAATGTGACGCCTACTGCCAGGACGGGTAGCATTATTTCTCCTGAAGTTAGTTCAACTGCATTGTTAAACCTTGTTAGTGTTACGCAACGGCGTATTATCTTATCCTCGAGTCTCATTTGAGCGAGAACTCGAGGATGGATAATACAAGAGCCACTTCCATTGTCGACCATTATCCTTCTTACGTCAGTATCTACGATTCGTAAAGTAATAACAAGAGCATCAATATGAGGGGAGGTCAAACCGTGGGTATCAGACTTATCGAATATGATACTGTCTTCGAGGTCGTCATACCGTTCATGTGCGATTGACCGATTTAGCTTGTGAGTGGTGGTGAATTTCACATGATTAACTTTGGCCTCATTGCCTCCGCCATGATCATTTGGATGGTGCGGGTGGGGGAGGGTGGAATTGGAGGTCCTTGGTGTTGTTCTC
>ML346735.1:33643-60621 GCA_005239505.1 Nicotiana paniculata | reverse complement strand
GTGTGGCTAGAATCCATAGTTTTAAGCATTATGTACCTTACATTTTATGTGCTTTTGTGATAAAAATACACGTCATATGTGCATAATGGTGTATATTTCATATGTAGGTGAATTGGAGATGGAAGCCGAGCTAAATGGGTGCATAAACGTCAAAAATACGGTCAAGAGTCGAAAAATGAACGACCAGGGCCATAGCCGGGCGTTTTGACCCTAAAGCCTGGCCTGCCCACGCGTTAGTGGGGCGTTTGGGGATTAAAGCCAGGCCTACCCAGGCTATAGTGGGGCGTTAGAGCCCAAACGCCTGGCCTACCCAGGCTATAGCTGGGCGTTTGGGGCTAAACGCCTAGGGTCCCTGGTCCGGTAAATTCCGAGTTTTGAAGGTTTTAAGTGTTTTGAAGGTGTGAATAGAAGTCTCCTACACGTTTAGGATTTTTCCCAAACATATAAATAGACCCACAAACACAACTTTGAGGGGAGGATGCCATTTTTGGAGAGAATATACACACAAGATCATTGAGGAAGCAAAGGATTATCAGTTTTCTTCATCTTAATCTAGTATTTTCCATTTATGCAAAACTTATGCAATTGTTTGATTCTAGTATGAGTGGCTAAACACCCATTGTTCTGGGGTTGTGGTTTAGCCATGAATATCATTATTCGACATTAACTTAACCTTGATTATAGTTCACTCAATATATGGTTGTTTCTTCAATTCTGCGTTTAATTGCTTAATTGTTTGGCCAGCAATTAGGTTCTATATACTATCTATGTTATGCTTGGGAAAATCGTATATAGATTAGAGAAGAATTGAAGAGAGCGTGATCTTAACCCTTCAGGGGAGAGGGTTTGTGGTTAGGATAGGAATATACCTAGTTACCGTGCTTAATTAAACATTGTAATCTTAGTGCGTTCTAATTGATTAATTTCATAGGAATATAGGCGTTAATCTATTGAGAATATGCGAGTAGTACTTCGGGAGAAGGCTACGAGAGCAATTATCGATTAATTAGCAACCATGAGTGAATTATATAAAAGGGAGAGTTAATTAGAATGCAATACGAGAGGTGAATTGATCACAACCCTGGAATATTTATCTCTATTGAATACACAACAATACTCTCGTTACTTGATAATTAGTTCATATAATTGTAGAATAAAGTAGTTACATTCCTGGATTTTGTTTTGGCTCGGTTAAATAACAATTGGAGTGATTCAACAAGTAGTTTACGCAAGTCCCTGTGGGTTTTCGATTTAACATTATATTACTTGCTACGACCACGTATAATTGCGTGTGCGTTTGGAACCAACAATAAGTCGAGTGATTATAATTAGTAGATAAAACTTAGGCAAAATTGTAGGAGATGTAGTGGAAAGAATTCCTACAACTGGAAAAATCTTAACTCTAGGCTTTTCTAATCTTGTCTCCAACCCTTAGTATCCCTAGTTGCTAATTTACTACTTTAATTTGTTAATTAATTAGTTATACATAAGAATCTTAATATTTATAACTTAAGAATTATTCGAGCTTGTCTTCTTAGTGATATCAAACAGTTATAGTAAAACCTTAGTTCTCTATTAGATTTGACTCCAGACTTATAAATCGAATTCTATTTGCATCCAGAGGCGGACCCAGGATTTGAGCATAGAGGGGACACTATCTTTTGTATACCAAGTACTAGCTAGCGATAAAGTTCAATGTTCAAGTCTATAAAAACTTAATGATTATGATAACTATCATTAAAATACAAACTTTGATATTATCGAATATCATTAATTTGGTACTAATATAACATAAGTACATCGTTCACTCATATCAGGGTCGGAATTATTTCACATCAAACTCATCTATAAATGAGAGGTATTGACTCTTAAAACTAGAACTTGATTGAAAAGAATTAAACTTCGCCAGAAATACATTATCTAAATTCATAAGAACAAGAACTTCTTAAAAAATAACGATTCCAAGCAAAATAAATTTTCTTCAATCACCTAAGGATCTTTCTTCTCAATCACAGAAGGATCCTTCCTTCTCAATCAAAGAAGGATCTTCTTCTATTTTCGCTTTTTAGGTAGACTGTTTTCAATAATCGGCAGCTCCAATTGACCATTCATATGTAAGCAATATGACTAAATTAATATTGAATCAACAAAAATTCTTTCTCCTTAACTAAGTAGTATATTACATACCTGAAATATAATTTAATGCTTTCTCCTCCAAATGATGCAATAGTCAACTGCTAATCTGAATATAATTTACATAAATAAAAAACGCAAATGATTATAACATCTTTCTTGCGTAATTTTTCAAAAGAAAAAAAACTGACTCAAATAAAATCAAAGAAGAAGAGACTCAAATTCAGTCATCGCTATCGTCACCTAATTGG
The DNA here is from genome assembly GCA_005239505.1 of Nicotiana paniculata. Classification (NCBI taxonomy): domain Eukaryota; kingdom Viridiplantae; phylum Streptophyta; class Magnoliopsida; order Solanales; family Solanaceae; genus Nicotiana; species Nicotiana paniculata. The sequence goes on along the minus strand of ML346735.1, from coordinate 58,237 downwards.
ACTATCAGATTTAGAAGAGATGCATAGAACTGAAAAAGAATTAACTAAATTGAAGGGAGGCAGAAGAGTTTGCTACTCTATTTGTGAAGGGGGAGGCTAATGAATATTCAGACTTTTGAATGTGCCGGGGATTTGAAAAAAAAGTTAATTAAGTTTTAAGTTTATTATTATGTAGAAACATCAAATTATAATTGAATTCAGAAAAGGTTATAAAATATAACTGGTTGACTACTAAGTAATTAAACAATCATTGAATTCAAAAAAAAGTAAAAGTACAATAGAATTATAAAAGTTGTAGGAGATAAGATTCGAATTTGGGACATCATAGAAGTGAAGTCACTTTGACTGCTTTCTTAAACCAAGTCTTCTGTCCAGCTTTTGTGTTTAGGTGCACACGTAAAATATTTAAGGGATTCTTACAGTATATACATATAGATATAAAATATATATACTATATTTTTCCAGAGTTTAACGGATTCCGGTGACCCCTCACCTCCCTACGTAGGTCCGCCCCTATTTGCATCGACCGCTAAACCTCTCAGGAGGAATAGCTGGGCGTATCAGAGGCCAACCAAGCTGGCAACTGAATGTCACACAAGATTCGTTAGCATTCAATATTAATCATGCAAAGGTTTCGAAGTAATGTTGCACTCAAAGCTTCTTAATAGCCAACCTCTATACCAGTCAAAGTGAGGAGTCGATATATCACAAATCTTTGGGGAAACACCTATAAATGTTCGTTGGAGTGCAATACAGAGCAATTCACAATGTTATTTTTCTAAATACTTAAAAGCTAAAACCAATCAAATCAAAGCTAAACCCAATTCAATCAAAAAACCTAAACAATATTTCTATATCCAAGCGCCGGTTAAAATTGAAAGCTAAGAGCTACTCCCTTTATTCCATTTGGTGTGAAATATTTTTTTTATTGATGTGTTGAATAAAGAATGATGCATTTTAAAGTTGAAACGAATTTAACTTTAAATTTTATATTTTATTCTTGATGGAAAGATTTTACAATCACATAAATATTATTTCATGTTTAAAATCACAATTTCAAGAAGCCATAATTTCTTCCTTTAAACTTTATGTCTAATAAGGCATCTCCAACCTCAAAGACTATTTTTTACATCAAAATGGTGTAAACACCAAAGTGGTAAAAATTAACTCCAACCCATTACATTATTTTTTACACAAAAAAGAAGAAGAATATATCCCTTTTATATTCTTCTCTCTCTTCAATAATATATTATTTTTAATTAAATTTATTTTTTCATTTCGTAAAACAAATCTTTTTTTTACGTATTCATCACATATAATTCATATTCTTATATAACCATTTAATATAAAATTATTTTATACCATAAAATTTTAATTAGTATAAATTGTAAGAAATATTATACATTATACATATCAATGAATAATTGAAATAAAAGTGAAATTATTTATATTTTACATTTGCACTTTTCATTTTTGTGATGGTTGATAATAGGCTAGATTCACGTAGTTTAGCGTCTATTTATACTCCAACTTCATTATGCTTCACTGTCTTAGGAATGTTAAATGATGTTAAAATGGCTCTAATTGTGGATTTTATGTTTCGCAGGAGCAAAGTGTGCTTATGAGGACCTAGGATGGCGTTTGGAGCCAAATTGAAGGAGAAATGCCTCTTGGAGTTTCTAGAGTGTGAAAAGAAGGAAGAAAATCGCTAAGGCGGACTACTAGTCCACTAGCGCGACCATAGCGCGTCCACTAGCGCAGCCATAGCGCGGCCCCGCTAGTGCAGGTGTTTGAGGCAGAATGAAGTCCCAGTAGCCGGGCCTTATCGCGACCGCGCTAGCCCAGCGATCAGAGGCAGTACACTTAGCCATTAGCGCGACCAGTAGCGCGTTTACTAGCGTGGCCGCGCTAGTCCAGTTCGCACACGTTATTTTTCAAGGGTAAAATTGAAATCTTGGGACAATTCCACTTAACTTATATGAGGTTCAACTCGCCCAAAAGAGAGGATTATCAGGGTTTAAAGTCTTGTTCAAGAAAAGCAAAGGCAAGAGGCAAGGAGGACAACTGGGCATCAAATCTCATCTTTCTTCCTTGTGTTTTTACCATTATTGATGAATTCTTCTATTGTTGTTTTTAGCATAATTATGAGTAGCTAACTTATTTAGTCTAAGGTTTTGGTGGAACCTGTTGAGGATGAATATCTTGTTATATTAATATAGTTTGCTTGGTTTTAATCTCTATTTGTTCAACTAAGTTCTTGTTGTAGTTGATTGAAGGGCCCTCAATTAGCTGTGCCTATTTAGTGTATATCTACTCGGGAGAGAGTGCATATTTAGGTAGTTGTTGAACAACACCACTCCCAAAGTATAAGATGGATCCACAACCTAGGGTTTAAAGGTTGGATTAGGGATAACGTTACCTTGGGTGCAATCTAAAGTGAGCTATAATAAAAGATAGCTAGTGTAACTCGGGAGAGTGCGTCTAGTAAATTGTCGTAATTACTCGGGAAATATTTATAATAATAAGAGTGCTCATGATTGATAGAGATAATTAGGCCAAACTATATGAAATATACAAGAAGGGATGCCATCAACAGGGAAAACCATAACCTTAGATCTTCCTCGCATTTGTTTACAACCCAGCAATAGTTATATTCTAGTTTAATTAATTTCATTCAGTTTTAGTTAGTAGAAACATCAACAATTGTTATTCATAATCTTTAAGAAGTTGAGTACGAAGAATCGAGTGAGTCTGACACCGGTAATTGATAGGTTAAAGGATTCAACTCGGGGCGAAATACTCAGATTATATTTGCAACGTCCTCTTAGTCCTTTTTATAAGGCATAGTTGGGCGAGATCAAATTTTGGTGACGTTTCCGGGGAATTAATGGTGTTATCAATTACAGTTGGAAGAAATACAAAATTCTTAAGAACGTTGCGTATCAAAACTTCAAATCTGGGTAAACTCAAGTCCCGATGGTCTGGACCATTTCGTGTGGTCAAAGTGTTTCCCTCAGGTGCTGTAGAGATTGCTTATGAAAAAGATTCCCACACCTTCAGAGTTAATGGGCATAGATTGAAACTGCATGTGGGAATGGACGAGAACAAGGAAGTGTCTGTGATGCATCTTACTGAACCTCAGAGGTCGAGCGAGCCTTTAATGCGCTCATTCTGGATCGTGCCGCGGCGTTAGATCAAGCGATTCATGGGAGGCAACCCATTGATTTATTGTATTTGCCGTGCCACGACATTAACTAAGGCGCTGGTTGGGAGGCAACCCAATGTGTAATGTTTATAGTGTAGGGAATGAGTAGTTGAATTGTTGTAAGTACTAACATATGCAAGTGTGCGCGGGCGAGGGTAGACTCAAGCCACTACAAGGAAAAATTCAGAAAAAAGCGAAGTATTTTGAGGCCTGGGGTAGCGCGACCGCGCTACTGAGCGCGCTAAAAGCCTATTGCGTTGCCTCGTCCCAAAGCCACTAGCGCGGGCGCGCTAGTGGCCGTGCATATGGCATACTTTTCTATCTCGTCTCGACGCCACTAGCGCGGGCGCTCTAGTGGTCGTGCATATGGCCAACTGTTCTGTCTCCACTAGCGTGGTCGCACTATTGACCGCGTTAGTCCTGTCGCAGACCAGGTAAGTTTTTTTTATTATTTTTAATTATTTTATTTGACCTTTAATTTTTCTAATTACCCAAACCTATCCCACCTCCCCCACGTCTTCCACACCCACTTCTCCTAAAACCTAACCCGGTACACTTCCCTCCCACTTCTCCTAAAGACCTTCTTTTTCTTCTACTACTCTTCTTCTTCTAAGAATACTCTTCCCACCCATACCCAAGTCATCACACGCCCCAATTCTCTTGCCCACTCCAACCATAACCTAATTCTCCACTTCTCACTCCTTTAACACACATGTATGTGTTTTCTTTACTAATTTTTTTTATTTTTGTAGTTTTTTCTTTTTCCATTGTTGAAAGTAGTAGCTTTTTTTCTTGTTCAGTAGAAGTAATTGGTAGTGTATGTGTAGTACTTGTGGGTGATGGTATTTGGGGGTGTTGTATTCCTTGATTTAGTTGGGTGAAGTTTGGGAAATTGTGGTGGTGATTGGAGTTTCAAATTGATTAATTGGGGGCTCCGGTGAATAATGTCCACCAAGTGTTTGTGTAAATGCCCACTTAAGGGAAATTATTATGACCAATTGTAAGGTGAAGTATGAGTAACCACAGTTGGGTCACCTCGTTGTGCTGCGCTAATAATGTCCTTATTGTAGGTACAATGGCACCCTCTCGGAAGCGTCAAGCCACTGGATCGTCCTCCGGCAGACAAGCAAGTTCTTCCTCTGGAAGACGAGCAAGAGGATCACCTGACACTAGGCCTTTCAATAGAGACAAATTTGTATCAGCTAAGACCTAGGATAGGTTTGCTGCGAAGGAATCAAAGGGGCCATACCTGAACGTGGCATAAATACGGACTCACTCTGGCATTACTGCCAAAGGATGTATGATGAGGTGTTGCGGAGGAGATTAGATGTATTCTTTAAAGAGCCCGATGAGGCTAATGCAATGATAGTGAGGGAGTTTTATGCAAACTGCCCGCATCACAAGAATCATGTGGTAACAGTGAGGAAGAAGCCAGTGAACACCTCTGTGGAGGCCATTCAGACATTTTACCGGCTGCCAGGCCCCGTAGATATGTACGAGGACATCTATGAAGCATATGGCCGGCGCTATACTCAGTGGGAAACGTTCCTCCCAACCATTTGTGTCCCGGGCGCAGATATAAAGTGGTACAAGTACGGGCATGAGTTTCACTCTTCAGCCCTCACCTTTGAAGCAAAATGTTGGCTCCACCTGATCAACAATCGCTTACTCCCAGCCCACAACACCTTGGAGGTGAACATTCCTCGTGGGTGTTTGATTTGGTGCTTTATGACAGGCCGCGACTTTGACGTGGCCAAGCTCATGTATGAGGAGATGTTTGTCCGCAGTAAAGTTCAGAGATATGGCTTCTTTTTTCCATCTCTTGTCACTCGATTGTGCCTTGCAGCTGGGGTATCAGGAAACTTGGCAGTGGATGGCAAAGTGCCAACGGCGTACGCCTTCCGAGCTGACATGGTTACTATTGGAAAGGAAGTGATGTCAGTTGATGATGATGGGGTGGAGAATGATTTTGATGAGGATGATGAGGAGGATGAGCAAGAAGATGAGGAGGAGGCGCAACCCACTCAGGAGTAGGTTACCGAGGTTGCAGGCCCGTCTAGGGCCAGTTGGGGACAGAGAATGGACCACCTGGAACAGGACATGGCTGGGTTGCGCACCTCGGTCGCCGACCTGGGTACGCGTGTTGATGCAGTGGCTGCCCAACATGTGAAATCATAAAACAAGATCATGGGCTGGCTGCGTGCCTTGGGTCGTGCATGTTACCTGGACCCAGGGACAGTCTCCGACCAGGATTGAGCTTTCAGGGAAGTCCCCTTACCTTTCTTTGTTTATTTTGATTGCCATGAGGACACGTCTTCATCTTAAGTGTGGGGTGGGGGAATGCTCCCTTGTATATTTACATACGTAGGAAATAATTGTTAATTGTTGCTTTTTTCTTTTGAGTTTTGTTGCTTTTGTTGAGCGTTGTTGCTTTTGTTCTTTTTTGTGATTTTTAGTAATAGTATAATTAATTAGTCGTCTTGGACCAACGACGGATCCCTTTTAGACGGGGTTCTTGAGGGTCCAAGTCGACTATAAAAAATAAAATAAAATAAATTATAGTGGACTCTTCCTGACGACGAATCTCCTGGACAGTTTTCTTGAGGGAAGGTAGTCTAAGGAAAACACCAAAAGATTTTTTTTTTGTAGGTAGTGTAGAAACTCCCCCTTGGTTTTTCTTTTGACCGCGATTCTTTTTCAAGGGTTTTTATTGAACCGGATGTAATTTATTTTTTTATTATTTTGTTTTTTAGTTGTTAGGTGTTTTTGGGGTGATGAGCTGAAATAGGAAAAGCAACCCTTAGTGTTGTTAAACCCGAACACAAAAGACCCTAATGTGACTGCTCAGTTGTTGATTCTTGTGAAGTGCCTTAAATTTGTATGTTGTAACTAACTTGAAAACTCGGTGAGAATGTCTTGATAAACCAATCTGGAGTGAGTCATGTGCCATATGTGTGTAAGGTGTATTGCATTGTATTCTATGCTCCACATTCGATGCCTAAAACTTGCCCTGTGTGTTTGCAAAGCGAAATAGTAACTTCGTTCAGTTTTAGAAGTGATATAGGCATTTCCTTGTTAAGCCAGATATAAAGTATACCCACTTGATTGTAATCTATCATAATTAACCCCTTTGAGATTATAAGCTTGTTTCTTTGTCAACCATATTACAGACCTTACCCAATTGTTTGAATGGCCATCTGTTTGAACCCTTTACCTCTCATGAGCACTTGAATTGTTAAAGAACATGTAAAAGTCAAAGTGTGGGGTGTTGGTTTGGTTTTTGAGTGGAATCAAAGAAATAGAAAGAAAGGTTCAAAGTTTTGAAAAAAATGAAAGAATAAGCGCCACTTGAAAAAAAGAGAGAAAAGGACAATGAATAAATGCAATCCTTGTAAATTTGGGGGTAATATAAAGAAAAGTGTGGTGGAATGTTTGGCCTGCCATAAATATGGTCTGAAAGCGAAAGTAAATGTATTAAAAGTGCTTATGGAGGTTAGTCACTATATCTAAATATACCCTACCCGTCCCTTAACCCACATTACAACCAAATGAAGACCTAATTGATCTTAGATTGAATGGGCTCGATGAGTAGAGTATTACACTACGGGCAAGCCTATGGTGCATCTTTGTGGCATATGAATGTTCTTTCCGAGAGTGAGTGAATTCTTTCTCTTTGAGTTCCTACTTGTTCTTAATATTATTATTGTGGAACTACTCTCGTGTGTGATGTGAGGGCACTTGATTCATGACAGAAAAGTAAGTCTTGACCTCTGTGTAGAGTAAATTAAGGAAGTATGAACATTGCACGGCACGTGAGAGTCGACTCTTGAGGCTTAGATGTTACATTGCTAGGTACAACTCTTGTAATATGTTCGTGGTGTGACACGTTAGGGAAATGCTTAGTGAAAGGACCTTTGTAGAGTAGGGTGGATTGCTCGAGGACTAACAATGATTTAAGTGTGGAGTGTTGATAATAGGCTAGATTCACGTAGTTTAGCGTCTATTTATACTCCAACTTCATTATGCTTCACTGTCTTAGGAATGTTAAATGATGTTAAAATGACTCTCATTGTGGATTTTATGTTTCGCTGGAGCAAACTGTTCTTATGAGGATCTAGGATGGTGTTTGGAGCCAAATTGAAGGAGAAATGCCCCTTGGAGTTTCTAGCGTGTGAAAAGAAGGAAGAAAATCGCTAAGGCAGACTACTAGCGCGGCCGTGCTAGTCCAGGTGTTTGAGGAAGAATGAAGTCCCATTAGCGCGGCCTTAGCGCGACCGCGCTAGTCCAGCAATCAGAGGCAGTACACTTAGCCATTAGCGCAACCAGTAGCTCGTTCACTAGCGTGGTCGCTCTAGTCCAGTTCGCACACGTTAGTTTTCAGGGGTAAAATTGAAAGCTTGGGACAATTCTACTTAACCTATATAAGGTTTAACTCGCCAAAAATAGAGGATTATCAGGGTTTAAAGTCTTGTTCAAGAAAAGCAAAGGCAAAAGGCAAGGAGGACAATTGGGCAAATCTCATCTTTCTTCCTTGTGTTTTTACAATTATTGATGAATTCTTTTATTGTTGTTTTTAACATAATTATGAGTAGCTAACTTATTTAGTCTAAGTTTTTGGTGGAACCAGTTGATGATGAATATCTTGATATATTAATATAGTTTGCTTGGTTTTAATCTCTATTTGTTCAACTAAGTTCTTGTTGTAGTTGATTGAAGGGCCCTCAATTAGCTGTGCCTATTTAGTGTGTATCTACTCGAGAGAGAGTGTATATTTAGGTAGTTGTTGAACAACACCACTCCCAAAATATAAGAGGGATCCATAATTGAGAGTTTAAATGTTGGATTAGGGATAACGATACCTTGGGTGCAATCTAAAGTGAGCTATAATAAAAGATAACTAGCGTAACTCGGGAGAGTGCGTCTAATAAATTGTCGTAATTACTCGGGAGAGATTTACGGTAATAAGAGTGTTCATGATTGATAGAGATAATTAGGCCAAACTATATGAAATATACAAGAAGTGATTCCATCAACAGGGGAAACCATAACCTTAGATCTTTCTCGCATTTGTTTACAACCCAACAATAGGTATATTCTAGTTTAATTAATTTCATTCAGTTTTAGTTAGTAGAAACATCAACAATTGTTATTCATAATCTTTGGGAAGTTTAGTACGAAGAATCGAGTGAGTCTGACACCGGTAATTGATAGGTTAATTCCTTGTGGGATTCGACTCTGGGCAAAATACTCAGATTATATTTGCAACGTCCGCTTAGTCCTTTTTATAAGACATATTTGGGCGTGATAAATGGTTATATTTGTTTATACATTTACAACATATAATTTTATGTCAAAATAAGTATATACATAAACTAATTTATAAAAATTACTCACCAAAATTAAGATGTAAAATTAATATTATAAAGATATTATATAAAACTAATTAGGTATATTAGGGACCTAAATGAAAAAAAGTAAAATTTATATATGTTAAATTAAAGTGTTATATAATAAATAATTTTTTTTATTACGGAATAGTAATGGTGTTGATGAATAATGTTTCACTAAATTTAGCTTAACACTATTCACACACCAAAATAATGTAAGAAATGACGTTGAGTTGAGCACTAAAAATACCAAATATTATACCAATATGATATTTAGTGTAATATTTAGTGTAAAGTTGAAGAATGTCTAATGTCCGATCAAATAATGCCTCAATAATTAAATCAAAGGAGTTAATATGTATTTTATGTATTTTGTCAAATACACACTCATAATTTTCAGAGATGTCATGGACTCGTAGTATCCAGTGATAGCTTACCCACATCGTAAGAGTTTGGAATCTTCACACAAATAGTCTATCGGATTTATTATTTATTTTTTTATTCAGTAAACATAGATAATATACTATCTATATATGATATATATACATATGTTATACATGTATTATACGAATATTATATATTTTTAAATTATTTTTAGTTTAAGAAATTAGGCAGACGGATATTTAATTTCTAGTAAGAGGAGTTTCTCAAGGGCGAAGTGCACGAGTAATCACTTTTAAGTATGCTATTTAAAATATATCCATAATTTATAATGCATATAAAGATGAGTCAATTCCCCCAAACTGTATTCTAAATTTTTGAGCTGCTAATTTGAACTTCATGACTTAGTGTCCTAAATTATTAAGATGCTAATTTGTAATTCAAGACTAAGTGTCCTAAATTTCTGAACTGTTAATTTAAAATTTTGAACTAAGTGTCCTGAATCTCAGAACAATTAATTTAAAATTCATGACAAAAGATTAGAATTTCTGGACACAATATTCGAGCTTTAGGACATGATATCCTATTTGAACCTTGAGGTTTAAATTTCAGAATATTGTGTCCTGAAGTTTGAGCAAATTAGCTAATCCTTAAATACATTATAAATTATGAATATATTTTAAACATTAAGTTCAAAAATGGCTACTGGCGTTACAGATCCACATCTCAAAATTAAAGAATCAAGCAATTGTTATACAAATATTCGGTCACATTCAATATTTATTTTTTCTAGTCGGTATGTACAAATTATATAAAGTTTATATATATATATATATATATATATATATATATATATATATATTATATTCGTCTATTATTTTATTTTAAAAGATTTGATGGATAACTATTTGAGTTAATTCTCCGAGAATCAAAAACAGCCACCCATAAAGGGAAACATTCAAAAATCTCATAAAAAGGAATCAGAACCACAAAAGTCACTCGGTGCAAATCAATGAAAGAACGTCTACCCAAAAAATATAAGTGATGGATAAGATAATATTTTTAGATATTATTAAAATAATAATGTATGCTCTTTCCCTATTGTAGGTGTATGATTGGTTGGTTCAATATCTTCCACATACCACGGGATGTATCATTATACATCCAACTAGGCTGTTCGTTGGTCGGTATGATACGATATTTATATATTTCAATTCAGTATTTTTAATATTTGATTTTTTAAAATATTATATCAATACCGTACTTAATTAAATTCGGTATGATTCGATTTTCTCTTTTGGTTTCGATTTATTCGGTTCGATAACTGTGATTTATTCGGTTTGAATACTAACTAGTGCATATAGTCATATATGATAATATTCTTAATTAACGTACTCGAAAGTACAAAACTAAAACGTTTGTTGATAAAATTTTTGTCCAAAATCAATAAATACCAACTCAAAGAGAGAAAACTATACATAAAAGAATAAATTTGATCATTTGAAATGCCTTGTTATTTGTTATGAGTTAATTGATGAACTTAGAGAATGAACGAAAGTAAAATTTTAGATTTCTTATCTTTATGTTATAACTAATAATATGTGTATTATATAATATAATATATATTTCGGTACGATATTAGTATTTCAGTATTTTATTCTAAAATACCAATATTATACCTAATATTAAATTTTTAAAAAATTTAAACTAAATACTATATGGAATACCAAATAGTAAAATTATCGATTAATTCGATATTTACCAAATAAATAATGCCCACAGTACGTAGCAATCACAATTTGGACTTTGTTAGGTGTCATTTCCTCATGAGAGAGATAGAGATATGGTTGGTCTCATAAATGGGCCCAGCCCAAATAAGCAGTAGCTTCAGAAAAAGATTGGGATACAGCCTGACATCAACACGTGTCATGTTAAGCTTCCTTTCTCAGCCACAAGATCCTTCCTTCCAACTCTACAACCTTCTGGAGTTTTCGATTCCACCTATTTTTATTTATTAAAAAATATAAAATCCTATCCGACATGGCATACCCCTCCCCACCCCCACCACCCTACAGTTTTCTGCCTTTTCTTCTGTTCTTATATTTTCCCTTTATTCTGTTCATTTTTTCCTCCCTATTTACACTACTGTGTATACTTCACCATTTTTCCTATTCTGAAATCTCCTCCTCTGTATATTTCTTTTGGATTTTTTCACTTCTCAAAGTTATTTATTTTTTTGGTAACAAGAGAAGTAAAGCTAAAATACCCACCTTTTTTTTCCTTCTTTTTTGACCAATCTAACTTTGATCTTTTGAGATTCTTGCAGCTATGGTTGCTGAGGCACTGGTATGTATTAATTATTTTTCTTTATTCTCAGTATTCATTTTTGGAATATGGGTATTTCTTAATTTGACGTTCTCTTACTATATCTGAGAAGTGGGCTTTGTTTGTTGTATATATGAAGCAAATAAAGTTTTAATAATTTCCTTTTTTATCTGTTGGATTTAAGTGGGCATCTGATACGGCCCATCTGTATGTGAAGCTACACTTGTTAGTTGTTATTATGTGTAAATGATGTTTTTTTTTACTGTTAAGTGGGTGCTTATATTGGTTGAGTTTGCTGTTGCTTTAAGTGGCGCTTGTTATGTTTCTAGAACTGTAAACTTAAGTTAGATGACAATGGAAAGTTGTTTATTATAGTATGATTCCATTAGCATGCCAAAAAGTCACATCCCTAGCCAGGGAAAGTTGTAGATTGGACAATTATCCCAGAAAACTGCTTAATTTATAGGGAGGCTAGGCAATCTGAATGTTGCACTATGAATTAAACTTTCTTTAGTCAGAGAGGACACAATATTTTCACTATTTCACATATTTAATGTAACTTATCGACGTCAGCCCCCTTCCTACTCCAGCTAATGGAAAAATGTCTTTGAATGGTCGTAATCGTCAACAAGCCAACCGACGTCCACCATAGGCACGGCGAGCTGTCCTCCTAGATTTTGGTATGCGGATTTTTGTTCTTGGGTTTTGATCTGGCTGTAAATGGCTCTATATTGACGTTGGACATGTAATTGAGTTAATGTTGATAAAGGCTATATTAAGTTGTTTGATGATGGGTTGTAAATTGTTGCCAATATGCGTTCTTATATCTTTGGGTGATAGTGGATAATCATGACAAGATTCTACATATGATGCTTTATAAGCTAGCTAGTTTGGGATTGAGGCATGGTAGTAGTAGTAGTTAATCTTTGATCTCTTTGGCTGGTGTTAAAAGAATATTAATTATCTGTAGGAAAATAAGTTAGATCCATAGTTTCGAAATCCTTATGGCTGATAGAAATGGGGGTGAAAATGTAGATTGTTTGCAGCATAGCTAGAGGCGGATCCATCCAGGATTTAAATTCTATTGGTTCAACCTTTAAGATTCTTAGCATTGAACCTGTTATATCTGTAAACTTATGGGTTAATAACTACCATTTGCGGCAAAATTTTGTGAACTTTTATGCATAAATTTAAGCTTCACGTCGACAGTATCGGGTTCAGATGAACCCAGCTCTGCTACTATACATCCACCCCTGACTATAGCACAGTGGATGCTAGTTGGAATCATATTCTATGAGAGCAACTTGATTTAGAAGTCTGTCTGCTGCAAAAAGGGGTGGAGCGCAGGTTGGGTGGGTGTGGAAGGGTTTCCTTTGTGGCGTTTTATTTCTTTTTAATTGAAATTACTTGGAAGATTCAATTCTTATGAAGTATGCTTTCTTTGAAATACCATAGAATCAAGATGAGGGGGCTCGGCGTGGTGGCTCATCTATGATTAGCTCAAAGTTGGAAACTGTGGCTACTCAGGGAAAGGCCTTAACATGTCTTGCCAATGAAATTACACTAAAGGTCATTATCCCTCATATGAATGTATTCCAAGTTTTTTTCCCCTTCATTTCATTTGACATAGGCTTGATCGGCGCTTAATTTGATTCTTGTTTTCCTATATGCAACAGGTTAGGAAGCCTTATACCATTACAAAACAGAGAGAGAAATGGACAGAGGAAGAACACCAGAGATTTGTAGAAGCCTTAAAGCTGTATGGCCGTGCTTGGCGCCAAATAGAAGGTGAGTGTGGTATAAGGTTGTTCATTGCTGGTAAAAGGTCTATTCTTCTTCCTGAGTCTTCTCTGTTTTCTCGTTTATGTGGTTCAATCCAGATATTAATTTCTAAAATCTCTCTTTAATCTTGCAGAACATGTTGGCACCAAGACTGCAATTCAGATTCGTAGTCATGCACAGAAATTTTTTGCCAAGGTTGGTGTCCCTAGATTTCGACGAATTATTACGAAGTTTGATCATTGATTCACGATCCTGTCTCTGCGCGGGTTATCAACAGCTATAGTCATTGAAGTTTTAATTTCCATTTTAGGTTGCCCGGGATTCAGGTACTGATGGTGATGAATCCCTAAATGCAATTGATATACCTCCTCCTCGGCCAAAAAAGAAACCTCTCCATCCATACCCTCGTAAGATGGGTGATTCCCCTGTAACTAACAAGTCAGTTTCAGGTCAGCCTGAAAGGTCTCCTTCTCCAAATTTATCGGGAAGAGATAGTTGTTCTCCAGATTCAGTATTGTCAGAAATTGGTTCAGATGTTTCTGAATATCCAGTTGCTGAGCAGCAAAGCTCTCGCTTTTCACCACACTCTTGTACTGCGGATGCACACACTGCAAATATAATTTCTGGAGAGAATGATGATGGAAGTATGACTTCAAAGTCCAACATAGTAAAGGAAATTCCTGTTGCATCAAAACCAGTGGCTGCTAGTTCCAGCCCAATTTTCAATTCTGGCATGGTATAATTCCTCTTAACATTTGTTGATAAATCAGTCTTGCAATGATATTTTGGATGTACACTTACCCGTTGTGTATATGCGCCTTTGCAGGAATGTGATTTAGTTCCTAGGGAAACTTCATGTCCTGGTGAAAAGCTAGCTGTTGAAGCACCTTTGGCAAGTATCAAGCTGTTTGGGCAGACGGTTCTTGTACCAGATGCCACCAAACTTGTTTTGCAATCTCCAGGTAGCTGCAACTCATTTCCATCTAGAACCACAGAAGACGAAACCGTGACAAACAATGGCGATGTGATTCATGGATTCCAAGCAAATTCACAGTTTATTCTTCCTGTGGTCCCTGGAAATATGATTCCACCAGCTTGTTGGTTATTGCAAGATATGCTTGAACACAATCCTGAGGGTGTTGCTGCCTTCCCTACTACACTTCCTTGGTGGTCTTGGTACCAAGATCTTGTATATCGGTATATCTCATCGTGCAGCCAAACAGCTGCAGAGACTGCTACTCCTTGTCAGCGATCGAAAGATGAAGAAGCTCAAAGAGAGGGATCATCAACCGGTTCAAGCACTGGCTCAGCTAGTGAAGTTGACGATGGAAACAGGAGTTCTGAGACTGTTGAGTCAAAATATACAACCGAGAGCTACAAATGGAACAACAGTAAGGGATTTGTACCTTATAAAAGATGTTTAGCAGAGAGGGATGGCATGTCATCAGGGGTTGTTTTAGAAGAGAGAGAATCACAAAGGGTCAGAGTGTGTTCATAGCATTCGGTACAGTTTCCTCTGTTAGCAAATCCTCACCAGCCAGAAGTTCTGTTGTTCTGCACAGTATTTCTGTTTTATTAACCAATGCCTGTTAAGAAGCCGTAGGTCTGCAGATTCAGGAGGTCCAAGTTTTTACATCCAACATTGTCAAATACTTTTAACATGTTCCTTTTGGCTTCCCACCCTAATTTTTCAGTTGGACACGAAACTGTGCACAACTGAGTGAGTAAACGAAAGATTGTTAATTTCCTTTGAATTGATGAATTTCGCAATTCGCAATTAAGCTTGAATAAAGAGGAAATGCAGAAGCTAAGAAGGAGATGAAGGCAGGAAGAGAAAAGCTTCACTCTTCATTACTGAGAAAAAGAAAAATATGTGCAAGTGTGCATATATACATAATGACAGCTGTAACTAACTAACTAACTTAAGGTAGTTAACACTATTAACAACTAACTAACTAACCAACCATGATTAACTAACTATGGTTAAGTATCCTTGTGTCAAGTAATTGCTGTGCAATTGCTGCTGCATAACTCTACTCCCCTATCAAGCTAGGGGAAGGGGATATGAAGAGATTCTTCATTCCTAGCTTGGACATGAGATAATGGTGCTGGAGTTGTATGAGCCCTTTAGTCAAAATATCAGCTAGTTGCTCTGAGGAACTCAAATGCTGAAGACAAACCAGATCTTGTTTGAATTTCTCCCGAATGAAATACAATCTATGTCGATGTGTTAGGTACGTTCATGAAACACAGGATTTGCAGCAAATTGCTGACTTACTGTCACAATACAAAGAGACAGGCAATTGAATACTCACATGCAATTCTTTAAACAACCCAAGCAACCACACAAGCTCAACAACTGTCGAGGCAAGGCTTCGATATTCTGCCTTGGCAAAACTTTTAGAAATAGTGGTTTGTTTCTTGGACTTCCAAGAAACTAGGGAACTCCCAAACTTGACAAAAATATCCCGTAACAAACCTTCGAGTATTAGGGCATGAAGCTCAGTCAGCATCACAATAGGCAACAAGAGAAGAAGAAGAAGTAGAAGACAGAAGAATCCAAGCTCCAGGGGATTGTTTGATGTAAAGAACCAAATGTGTATCAGCTTCCATATGAGAGGCCTTAGGTGAATGCATGAATTGGCTTAAGCATTGAACTGCAAAGCTGATGTCTAGACGTGTGTTGGTAAAGTAGAGCAGCCTGCCTAAGAGTCTCTGATATGTGCTAGGATCATCAAGATTATCAAACTCTGAAGAAGTCAGTTTCAAATTAAACTCCAGGGGAGCACCAACTGACTTAGCTCCAGCCAAGCCCATGTCTGAGATCAGCTCAAGGGCATACTTCCTCTGATGAATAACAATACCATCTTTACTCCTTGCAAAATCAATCCCAAGAAAATACCTCAGCTCACCAAGATCTTTGATCTTGAAACTAGATTGCAAGCATGCCTTAGTTTCAAGAACCATAGTGGAATCATCACCAGTGATTAAATAAGTCATCGACATAGACCAACACAATAACAAACTTCCCTTGAAACTGTCTAGTGAATAAGGAATAATCAAAATGACTTTGAACAAAGCCATAGGGCAATAAAGCAGAAGTTAATTTTAAATTCCACTGCCTAGAAGCTTATTTAAGTCCATACAAAGACTTAAACAATTTACATACATGTTGTGAACCCTTAGAACTGTGAAAGCCTTGAGGTAAGGTCATATTCACCTCTTCATCCAAATCTCCTTGCATAAAAGCATTATAAACATCCATTTGATGGATTGGCCAATGCTTAGTAGAAGCAATGGCTAGAACACATCTAACAATCACCATCTTAACCACATGTGAAAAAGTCTCTTGGTAATCTAAGCCCTCTTGCTGACTGTACCACTTTGCAACTAATATTGTTTTGAACTTCTCAATCTCACCTGTATCTTTATACTTAATATTATACACCCACCTACATCCAATAGCCCTTTTTCCAGCAGGTAAAGGTACCACCTCCCAGGTATTATTAGCTTCTAAAGCTTGTAACTCAGCTTGCATAGCCTCAATCCATCTAGGATTCTTGGCAGCCTGTGTAGGTCTTAGGTTCAACATCAGCAGAAAACTTAGTAAGAAAACTTTGATACTTTAGAGTCAAAGTATCATAGTTAACAACATTGAACAAGGGATAAAGACAAGCTGCAGCAGCCTTACCAGGAGCAACAAAATCTTTTAACCAAATAGGTGGCTTAGACACCCTACCGAACTTCCTGTTAGGAGGTTCTATAGGAACAACTGAATGTGGCTCTGAATTGGGAATAGATGTAGAAGAAGGTACATAAACAGAAGGAGAAGAATCTCTAGGAAGGGGAGCCTCTAAATCAGGAGTGACTATCTCTGGTGGCTGGTTTAAAACATGAGATGGAATGGGAATAGGATCTTCTGGTGCAAAGGAGGGAATTGATATAATTGGGAAGGAGAAATCATGTGCAGTAGCTTGTGAATAGAAGGGAAATATGTTCTCATGAAAGAGAACATCTTTGCTAGCAAAAACTATCCTGTGCTCAAGATTGTACAACTTATACCCTTTCTGAAAAATTTCATATCCAAGTAATACAGATGGAGTAGCTCTGTGACTAAACTTGTCCTGCTTAGGTAGTGCTGCTGCATAACAAAGACACCCTATTACCTTAAGTGAGACAATGAAGGACACCTATTGTATAACACCTCAAAGGGAGATTTGTTCCCCAAAACAGAGGATGGTACCCTATTGATTATGTAGACAACAGCTTCTACACAACATCCCCAGAACTTAGATGGCAAATGCCCTTGAAATTTGATAGCTCTGGCTGTCTCAAGTATATGTCTATGTCTCCTTTCAACAACCCCATTCTGCTGAGGAGAATAAGGACAAGAACTTTGATGAATTATCCCATGTAGCTTGAATAAATCACCACAGATACTATTAAAGAACTCTGACTCATTGTCAGACCTAAAAGCCTTGATTTTCTTCTCAAATTGATTCAAAACCATTGCTATAAAGGATTTAAGTAAAACAGACGCATCAGACTTCACATGCATCATAAAAACCCATGTCCATCTAGAGAAATCATCCACAAGAGTAAGAAAATAATTCATACCATTGTAAGTAGGAATCTTGTAAGGCCCCCAAACATCCATATGAATCAAATCAAAAGGTGCAACAACCCTACTATTACTATGAGGAAATGGTAGTCTAACTTGTCTAGCCATTGGAAATATACTACAATGATCCAGTGTAAATATATACTTAATTGTTCAAAGTAGAAATCTTCCTCAAGACTGCCATAGGTACATGGCCCATCCTCTTGTGCCATAACTATGAATCAGTGATCCCTTTGACTGCCAAAGACTTCACTTGCTCCTTGATTGCATCATTTCCTTTTGGTCTCAATATGTAGAGTTCTTCCTCTTTCTTACAAATCCCCTTCACCCTCCCAGTGAAGAGGTCCTGGAAGATGAAGAAATCAGGATAGAAACTAACAAAACACTGTAGAGCTTTAGTCAGTTTTGAAACTGACAAAAGGTTGAATTTAAAAGCTGGAACACATAGAACATCTTTAATGAAATCACCTCCTGTTAAATGATAATTTCCAACATGAGTAATCTGAGCAGAATCCGCAATAGGCATTTGAACTTGTCCTGATTTTCCTACTTTAGTAGCATCAACCAATAAATTTTCATTACCTGTCATATGATTAGTAGCCCCTGTGCCTACTATCCAAGTAGGATTATAATCAGAGTCAGATAAGGAAATACCTGCCATGTTTGCACTAGGCTCATTAATTGAAGTTTTACTCAACAAATTAAGAATTTGAGAGTACTGTTCTGGTGTAAAAACTGGCGCTGTCATAGGTGTAACTGAACGATTAGCAGGGGAAACATAACCATCTGATTGAGCTAAGTTTCCACTCGGCAAAACAACTCTCCTTTTTGGCTTAAAATCAGAAGGATATCCTATGATCTTATAACATTTTTCCTTCAAGTGTCCTTTCATATTGCAAAAATCACATGTCATTAACTTGAAGCAATTATCTTTGGAATGGCCTCTCAAGTGACAGTATTCACATTCTAGGTTATAGTTCTTCTTCCCCTGTTTTTGACCATGCTACTTAGCAGTAAACAAAGCAGTAGGCTCCATATTTTCAGCCAACACACAATGCCCTCCTGCTACCAGTTTTTGACTCTCATCTTGAAGCAACACCGCATATGCTTGATTAACATTAGGAACATGTGATTTCATTAAAATCTGACTGCGTGCTTGACTGTATCCATCATTAAGCCCCATAAGAAACTGTAATAGACGTTGATACTGAAGATGATTAGCATACTCCTTGGATTTTTCACATTCACATGAAGGATGTGGCATCAATGAGTCATATTCATCCCAGAGGTCCTTCAATTTGGAATAGTACATAGAGATAGAAGAAGTTCCCTGTGCAAATGTGAAAATTGCCTATGCAGATAAAACATACGAGAAGCTGTCACTTTATCAAATCGTTCTCGCAAGTCCTCCCAAATTGCATGAGCACTAGAACGAAATAACACTCCACTCAACAAATCTCTGCTAACATTATTCATTATCCACGATTTAACCATAACATTACAGCGATCCCAGTGACTAACAAAATTTTGTCCATAAGTATCTCTAGTAATTGTTCCTTCAACAAATCCTAGCTTATTTCTAGTGAGCAATGAAACTTCCATGGCCTGTCGCCATAGAGTATAATTCTCCATTCCGATCAGAGGCATTCCGATCGAAAGAGAACTCAGAGTATCAGATGCATGCAAATACAAATGATGATTGTGATCGATCACAATCGCACTATGTGCAACAGTATCATCCATCACCATGAGATCTAGGGCAAAAAACAACAAAAAACTCAAATTCACCAAAAATACCTGAGTAATCTCTCGATCTTATACTGTTGTCGAAGAGGATCTCTAGATTCACTCAACTAGGCTATGATACCATGTTAATTTCTTGTGAATTGATGAATTGAGCAATTCACAATTAATCTTGAATGAAAAGGAAATGCAGAAGCTAAGAAGGAGATGAAGGCAGGAAGAGAAAAGCTTCACTCTTCGTTACTGAGAAAAAGAAAAATGCGTACAAGTATGCATATATACATAATGACAGCTGTAACTAACTAACTAACTTAAGTTAGTTAACACTATTAACAACTAAATAACTGACCATGATTAACTAACTATGGTTAACTATCCTTGTGTCAAGTAATTGTTGTGCAATTGCTGCTGCATAACTCTACAAAGATGTGCAGCTAAGATTTTTTTTTCCTTTCAACTCGTGTAGCAGTTGTTCTGTGTTACACTCGTAACTCTTAGGATATTCCATAATTTATGCTAAATGTTGAATGACTAAAATATCCTCGAAATATTGATTGACTTTTATGCTCTTAATTATTTGTATAATTTTGAAGATCTAATGTTAATTACCTAATGGTGTAATTCTTTTTCGATTTAAACAACACATATGTCGGCCTACAAACTTGATCCTACTTGAATTAGAATTGCACGTTCATAATTTCTTCTCTTTCTTCTATTTAGTTAGATGATATGCAATATAATCAAGTTGCATATATGGAGCTTTAACTATTTTTTGGTATTGTGATTTGTTTTATTTTTATCCTTGTAATGTTGATCTGATTTGGTAATTAAAGTTCTTAATTTTTATTTATCGTTGGAGATTATTTAGCTAATAAAATTTTCTTGTCTTTGCTTGAAGAATAATGATTTCAGATAATTTTTTAATTTCTCTCCTTATCTAACATAGTGCATGATAAGCACAACTATATTTGATTGTTTGCATAACACAATATATTTAATTAGCCAAGCCAATAGTAAAAAAATGTTGTTTGTTAGAAATATAGTTGTTAGTTAGCCAAGAAAAGATTTTCAGATTCCTCAGGAATAATGCCAAATATATGTTTATGGAATGGCCTCCTCGATCTCTAATTCTTATTTTCTGTCACTAAATATAGTATCCTTTAATAGCAATTGAACTCAAAGATCTTTGGTCGAAATTATTAATATTATCTACCATCAGGATTACAAATCACAACACCCAATCAAGAAGAGCAAACATTTAATATTTCTACTACTTTAATTCTACTTCATAGTTCAACCAAATATGTTCTGAATATTAATAAGGTCAAACATATTATTATTTGTTACATAAAAGTTCTACTAAATGAATTTTTTTTTATAGACGACGTGGCAACGCACGTCTATAGAGATTAGTTATTATAAAAGCACGGATGATTTATGCTAAATGTTGAACGATAAAAATATCCCCGAGATATTGATCGACTTTTATGACCTTCAATATGATGTAATTTAAGGATATAATGGTAAATCTCCCGAGACTAAATTTTTTTTTCATTCAAACTACACCTACGCGGAGCCTAAAAAGTCAATTGTATGAAGTCGCCTTTAGTCAAATTCTATATTCTTCTTCGAACTCCATCGTTTTGGACTCTACTCCTTATCAACTACTTCTTCTTCGAAGCTCAATACTTGTATTTTTCTACAGATATGTTTAATTATTTTCCTTTTTGTCATCCATAAATGATTAATATGCTTATGGTATTCCATAAACTAAAGACAACAAGGAACCAAACTTTGTATTCTATAAAATCTGCTTATGGCATTCCATAAATTGGACTCTCCTCATCGCCTACTTCTTCTTGGTATAGCCTACTCTTTCTTGGACAACAGTTTGCGCCCAGTTCTTCTTCAACAACAATATGCTTCTACAACAATCACCTTTTTTTAGACAATAATATATGCTTCGTTTAGTTTTTCTTCTCCCGTTTGTATGTGATTCAGATTTATGGCATGAATCCATGTAAATAAAGAATAAGTTAGTTATTCCTATAAAAGATTCCATTGTTCCACATTATCCATTATTCGTATTGTTGCAGAAAGAAGCAAACATATCCAAAGATATTATTAGTTCTCTTTATTGTTCATGTTTTTCGCAATTGAGTAATGCTTTGGGTTAAGGTCGTGTGTATGAATTAGAGAAAAATAATGTGGTTTAGAAATTCCATAAAAAGCAAAAATAAAACAATGCCATCTTAACTTTTATTGTAATTGTTTTTGTATCTTCTTTTTTATTTTTGTCATATTTCTTAATTTTGTACATCAAAGTCTTATACAATGACGTAGTATTTAGGTTTAAATTTTATTTATTAAAAATCAATGGTTTGTGCGATTTCAAAGTATTATGTTAGTGTAACCATATTGATTTTCAGCATTTAAAAGATTTGTCTCATATTTTCCATGTCAACCATTTTACAGTCGCTTACTGCTAATGCTTTTGTCCGATTGAATTTTTATTAATCTAATTATTGGAATATTAAGTCATCTTTTTTGACAATATCTAATAACTTGTCTTCCTTATCAATACATTATTTGTTATATTGAGCATTCTGATATCTTATAGATAATATATAGATCAAATTAGATATTGACAACGACCGCATGTTATAGATAATATTTGAAGTCAATACAACTAATAATTAATTCTCTTTCTGAATTAGTAATTGAATGCAACACTATACAAATTCAAATTGGACAATAACACAAAATAATAGAATCCCACATGTTTTGAGAGTTCCAAAACCATACCGATCACATGTAGACAAGAACTATGAGGCACAGTATTGAATGGATTCAAGGTATGAAATGTAATTGATGGGCTGTATTCTGTTTTGATGATCTAACAAACTTTTATATGAAGAACCAGATAAAGGACCTGATCTGTAGACAGCACAACCAGTCAGTTTTAACTCAAAGAATTCTAGACAGTGCACTGTTGAACTTATAAAGAACAACTGAGGGACCTGATCCCTTGATAGACTCCCAGACGATAGTACAGGTCAACTCTACAGCTGTAAAAAGTTGTGACTGCCTGCAACTGTACATGCTACAATACAGTAACAGTGCAACAGTCACTTCCCATTGGTTGTGAAGTGTACTCTTAAGATATGGGACATCCTCCTTGGAGTGTGCCAAGATCTTTAAGATCTTGTTTGAAGACAAACAAGAATATTCACTTGAGCAATAACTAAGAACATTCTCTCAATCATTAAAGTGGTCTCTAGCATTGAAGATTCAAGTGTTTCAAGAGCAAGAAGACAACTCCACTAAGAAGGACCAGTTCCACCTTGTGTCGTTAGTGTCCTTAGTTGAGTCGTAATCTTGCATTTTTTTTTCATTGCATCCTACTCACGTTTGTAGAAGCATTGTGCTAGGAATCTCTCAACATAAACCTCTTGTGTTTCTGTAGTGACTAGTGTAGTCACGAGTGAAAAGTCTTTGTAACTAGAGATTGACAAAGTGGCTTGTAATAGTTAGATTACAAGTTAGTGAAGTTGAAATCCTACGAGTGTAGGTCGTGGTTTTTGTCCCCTTGAGTGGGATTTTTCCACGTAAAAGTCTCTTGTCTCTTTTACTTGCTTTCTTAGTGTACTCCTCTATGGGAACTAGTAGAGGACCAGGCTACTGTTTGGTGGACTCATCGAAACTATCAATTGGTATCAAGCAGGCTCTTTCTAAACGGTTAACACCTAGAAAGGATCTGTAATGGCTGCTCCACCAAACTTCAAAGAAGGACAATCAACATATCGACCTCCTTGATTTAACGGTCAGTACTATGGGTGGTGGAAGACCCGTATGCATGACTTCATAATGGATGAAGATTCTGAGTTATGGGACATCATCTGTGATGGTCCTTATGTTCCTATGCACAAGGTAGGAGAGGTTGGTTTGCTGGTGCCAAAAACCAGGAAGGATTACAACGATGCTGACAAGAAAGCAGTGGAACAGAATTTTCGTGCAAAGAAAATTCTAGTGTGCGGTATAGGACCTGATGAGTACAACATGATCTCTGCATGTCATTCAGCTAAAGAGATTAGGGAAGCTTTGCAGACAGCTCATGCTGGAACGATGCAAGTGAAACAGTCCAAAATTGATATGCTCACTACTGAGTATGAGCTGTTTAGGATAAATGACGATGAATCTATACAGGATATGCATACTAGATTCACCTCCATTATCAGTGAGATTCACTCTCTAGGAGAAGTCATTCCTAGGAACAAGCTAGTGCGAAATATCTTGAGTGTTCTGCCAAGCTCCTGGGAAAGCAAAGTCAATGCTATCACTGAAGCAAAGGATTTGCAGACTCTAACAATGGATGAGTTGATCGGAAACTTGAAAACATATGAGATGAAAAGGAAAAAGGACAGTGAAAGAAGGGAACCCAAGAAGGATAAGAACCTGGTTCTTCAAGCTGAAAAGCATGAGTCAAGCGAAGAGGACAATGACATGGCCTATCCAACCAAGAGATTCCAGAAAATGGTTCGAAAGAATGGAGGAATACCAAAAAGAGGCAGCTCAAGCAAGCCTAGAAACTATGACTTATGTCATAAATGTGGTAAGCCCGGACGTTTCATAAAAGACTGCACGCTCCTGAAGCTAGACACCTACAAGCACAACACAGACAAAGCTGCGAAGCGGAACCAGGTTCCTAACAAAAGATTCAGCAGAAAAAGCGTAGCTGACAACGTTGTGAAGCAGGCTCTTGTCGCTTGGGGAGATTCATCAAGCGAATCAGAAGAGGAACCTAAAGCAAAAAACAGCTCTATGATGGAAGTTGAGAACAAGGCTAAGGAGTATGACTCATTGTTTGCTCTTATGGCTCAATCTGACGAAGAAGAAGAAGATGACCCAGATGAGGTAAACTTCAGGGACGTTCAGAGAAATCTGAAGTCCTATTCTCTTAAAAAAATTAAGGTCATTGTCAAATATTCTCATTGATACTTATTACAGCTTAATTGAAGATAAGGATTCATTGACTATAGAACTAGGAGAAGCAGAACAAACTAGAGATGATCTAGTTGTGTGTGTGGTAGACTTTAAAGAAACTATAGGCAATCTTGAAAGGGAGAAAGAGTCTCTAATGTGTAAAATCA
>ML346735.1:0-33556 GCA_005239505.1 Nicotiana paniculata | reverse complement strand
AAAAATAAAAGGAAGTAATAGAAGAAAAAACAAGAAAGGTAGAAAGTGAGAGAGATGATCTAATTGTAGTAGTGGTAGATCTGAAAGAAGAAGTGGAGAATCTGAGCAATGAAAATGCTAGTCTGAGTGTGAAGATTGATGTTGCTGAGCAGGAGAGAAATAATTTTCTAGTAGTAATCACAGATTTGGAGGAAACCATTTAGGGACTAAGACAAGAACCTGGTTCCTCAAGTGTGGATAAAGGAAAGGAAATAGCCAGTGAAAAATATATCCAGCTTGAAAAGGAATTGAATGAGGCCAAAACGAGTCTGTACAGTGAGGTTGAGAAAAATAGGGAGTTGCAAGCTGAAGTGAGCAAAACAAAATCTGTCTTAAAAAATCACTGAATTGGACCTGGTCCACGGATGCTGTCACTGCCATGTATTTCAATAACAGTGGAAACAGGCAGGGGATCGGGTTTCAAAAGGAGAAAACTCCCTACAACCCACATAGAAAATATGTCACAGTTCCAGACAATTGGCTCTATACCCACTGTAGAAACAACGGGCACTTCAAGGAAAGCTGCCTAGCCAAGGATCAATCAGTCCAGAAAAACAAGATGTTTGCCAGCAAGAGGAATACAAAGCAGGGACCAGGTCCTAAAAACAAATATCAATTCTTGCCGGCATAGACTAGAAGAATTTTTATTCATCCCTTTCCCAACTACAAGGGACCCAAACTTGTTTGGGTTCCTAAATCTAACCATTGATTTAATTGTGCAGGGATCAGTGAGAGGAACTGGACTACAATGGATCATGGATAGCGGATGCTCAAAGCATATGACTAGAAACACTATGGATTTTCTCTCATTGAAAGCCCTGCAGGGAGGGGATGTATCCTTTGGAAAAGGAAATAAGGGATACATCCTTGGTGTTGGAAGAGTTGGAAAGTCTCTGGAGCACTCAATCGAAAATGTGTACTATGTGTATGGCTTGAAATATAGCTTATTGAGTGTCTCTCTAATTTGTGATAAAGGAAACGAAGTGGAGTTCTTATCCAAAGTGTGCACTATTACTAGCCTAGTAACTGGAGAAATCGTGTTGATAGCCAAGAGACACAAAAACATCTATGTTGCTGATTTTGAATCATTAGAAGCTGGTGAAGTGAACTGCTTGAAAGCACTTGATGATGAAGTAGAGCTTTGGCATAGAAGGTTGGGTCATGCCAGCTTTTCCCTCTTGAACAAACTAATAAAGAAGGACCTGGTTCGTGGTCTGCCAAACTCCAAGTTCAAGGAGCACAGAGCCTGTGATACGTGCTCTAAAGGAAAACATGTGAGATCATCTTTTAAGCCTAAGAAAGATGTCAGTACATCCAGGCCTCTTGAACTACTTCATATGGATTTATGTGGGCCCATGAGAATTCCAAGCAGAGGTGGAAAGAAGTATATTTTTGTGATTGTGGATGATTACTCAAGATTCACTTGGACATTATTTCTTAGAACAAAAGATGAGACGTTTGAAGTATTTGTGGCCTTTGTCAAGAAAATCCAAGTGAAGATGGACTTGAAAGTAGCTTGCATTAGATCCGACCATGGAACCGAATTTGATAATGCAAAATTTGATGAGTTTTGCACTGAAAATGGAATCACACACAACTTCTCAGCCCCTAGGACTCCTCAGCAAAATGGAGTAGTGGAAAGGAAGAACAGAACACTGGAAGACATGGCTCGAACAATGCTCATTGATAGTGGGATTGCTAAGAACTTCTAGGCAGAAGCAATCAACACCCCCTACTACTTGGTGAACAGGTGCATGATCAGATCCTTCCTGAACAAGACTCCTTATGAACTGCTCAATGGAAGAAAGCCAAAAATAACCCATCTAAGAGCCTTTGGTTTCAAGTGCTATGTTCTAAACAATGGGAAGGATCAACTAGGAAAGTTCGATGCCAAAAGTGATGAAGGAATGTTTTTGGGATACTCTTCTCAAAGCAAAGCATACAAAGTGTATAACAAGAGAACACAATGTGTAGAAGAGAGTGTTCATGTGATCTTTAATGAGACTCCTTCCTCAAACACAGACAAAAATGTTGATGATCAAGACAATTAACCACTCTTGGTTCCTGGAGAGATTTCTGATGTCTCAAATGGCAAGGCTGACATGATGAGTCAAGCCAAGGAGATGAATGAAGGAAATTCAATCTCTTCCTCCAGTTCACAGGAGGAACCAGGTACCCCTATCTCTCCCACAGAAGCTGAAGAAAGAGTTGGAGATGCTGTGGAAGGGATCCCTAAGTAGCAGAACAAGCAGCACAGGGAAACTCCTCTAATTTACCAAGTTCTTCCACCAATCAAATTCAGCTCCCAAATTGGAAACATAAAATTTCTCATCTTCTTGATAACATAATCACTCCCCTTGATTTTGGAGTTCAAAACAAATCCAAAACCAGAAATTCCCTAGCCTTCTCGGCCTTTTTATCCCAAATAGAACCCAAAAATATCAAGGAAACTCTGAAGGATGCAGATTGGATCATTGCTATGCAGGAGGAACTTCATCAGTTTGAAAGAAACAAAGTATGGCATCTGGTACCTCGACCCTCAGACAGAACCATCATAGGAACCAGATGGGTGTTCAGGAACAAGCTGGATGAAAATGGGAACACTACCAGATATAAAGCAAGACTTGTAGTTCAGGGTTATAATCAAGAGGAAGGAATTGATTATGATGAAACTTTTGCTCCCGTTTCTCGTATGGAAGCAATTCAGATTCTCATTGCCTTTGCATCTCATATGGAATTCACTTTATTCCAAATGGATGTGAAGAGTGCATTCCTGAATGGATATCTCAAGGAGGAAGTATATGTCAAGCAATTCCCTGGGTTTGAAAGTCATGCTCACCCAGAGTATGTATTCAAATTGGACAAGCCCTGTATGGTTTGAAGCAAGCCCCCAGAGCTTGGTATGAAAGGCTATCCAAGTTTCTACTGGATAATGGTTTCACTCAAAGAAAGATTGACAACACCCTATTTCTGAAAAAACGGGGAAGGAACCTTCTTATTGTCCAGGTGTATGTGGATGACATTATTTTTGGGGCTACAACAGACTCACTGTGTAAGGAATTTGCAATGCTTATGGGTAGTGAGTTTGAGATGAGCATGATAGGAGAACTGAACTTCTTCCTGGGTCTTCAAGTGAAACAATCCACAAAAGGAACATTCATCAGTCAACATAAATACATCAAGGAGCTGCTCAAGAGGTTTGACATGGAAAATTCAAAGGTGATTGATACACCCATTGCAGTGGCTACCAAACTTGACATGGATGAATCTGCTCTCTTGTAAATCAAACAATGTACATGGGAGTCATTGGCTCTCTACTCTATTTCACTGCAAGCAGGCCAGACATTGTGTTCAGTGTAGGATTATGTGCAAGGTTTCAATCCAATCCCAAGGAGTCTCATCTAAAGGCTGCTAAAAGAATTCTATGCTATGTCAAGGGCACACAGGACCTGGTCCTATACTATCCCTCAGGTGACAATTTCAATCTTGTTGGTTATGCTGACACTGATTATGCAGGTTATCTGGTGGACAGGAATAGTACTTCAGGGATGGCTCATTTCCTTGGATCTTTCCTAATCTCTTGGGGTACAAGGAAACAAAACTCAGTGGCCTTGTCCACAGCTGAAGCAGAATATGTTGCAGCTGCATCCTGCTGTGCTCAGCTGCTGTGGATCAAACAAAAACTGGAGGATTTTGGAGTGTATATTGACAACATACCACTTCTATGTGACAACACAAGTGCTCTCAACATGGAAAAGAACCCGGTGCAACACAAGAGAACTAAGCATATTGATGTGAGACATCACTTCCTCAAAGACAATGTTGAAAAAGGGCACATCTGCATGAAGTTTGCTGCACTGAAGATCAGATTGTAAATATCTTTACCAAGGCACTGGGCAGGGAACATTTTGAGAAAAATAGAATGGCACTGGGGCTGCTGAGACCTAATTAGGGACCCGGTTCCCCTGGTTGGCTATGAATATCATACTCAGGTACAGATAGCTAAAGTGTTTTCTGACGAAGTCTAACTCACATCAATACCGTTGCAGTAGACACGCATGATGATTACAGAATTTAAAGGAGTGGCATTGTAGAACAAAAAAAAAGGGACTGAGCAATCTTTTTACAAGAAAAAACAGGTACGGGACCTGGTCCCGGTACCCCAGGTTAGTAGTTATGTGTATCCTCTCTCTTTTTCAAAAAAGCAACTGCATTAATTACTGCTGCCACATCGTCTGCCTTTCAGAACTCACTATCACTCCACCCTTTCAACTCCCTCTGCACGTTCCCTTTTTCTCAAAAGCCTACCACCTTTTGAACCTGTTCCCCTCCTCTCTAAATCACTCCACTCTCCTATAACACTCCTTCGTCCCTAACCGCTTCTCACCCATCTCCTCTCACTCTTTCCTTCTCATGCAAAAGTACTTCTCTATCTCTGAAGCTTTTCCACAACCGTAAAAAAAAAAATAGCCGCTACAAACGAACCCTCTCTCCTCCCTACCTTTGATTCCAACACTGTCTCAGCGGAGGATAAAACCTCCGCTCCTCCAGAGGTCGCCATCTTCACTCCTTTCTCCTCCTCACTCCCAGCAGAATCAGAAACACCCAAGGAACCTCCAGTCGTAGAAGCACCCCTTGCTCCTTCCTCTTCATCTGAACCACCAAAGGAACCTCTGATATCTGAAGCAACCACTGCTCCTCCTTCCTCATCTGAACCACCAAAGGAACCTCTGATATCTGAAGCAACCACTGCTCCTCCTTCCTCATCTGAACCACCAAAGGAACCTCTGATCTCTGAAGCAACCACTGCTCCTCATTCCTCATATGAACCACCAAAGAAACCTCCAGTTGTTGATGCTTCTCAAGTATCTGAATCCTCAGAGGACGACTCTGACCAGTACATTAACTCATCCTTTCTCAATTCCTCGACTCCCATGGAGTCTCCAGAAAAAGAGGCGGACGAAAACATCATGGCCATCGCCTCTGAGAATCCTCCTTCTGAAGGGGATTCTTCTCTTCCTGAAACTCAGGGAGCCGGTTTTTCCTTCCTAGAGGATGAGGGAACCATGGTCTTATTTGAGTCTCCTGTCCATGAATCTGTGCATGAAAAACCTATTAAGGAACCCGATTCTCCTCTTCCACAGACCCCCAAGAGCAAATCTTCTACACTCCTCCTCTAGAATCCATCCCTCCGTTCTCTGAGCCCATAAATGAAGATGATAAGGATGACATGGTGTTGAGTGCTCATTTTAAACTCCGTCAGAGGGTGAGTACTCCGGAAGTTTCTGTGAAGAGGCCATCTACTAGGTTGCCGAAGAAGGAAGCCTTTGACTCGGCTCTTGATAAAAGTAAGAAGAGCAGTAAGCAGAAGAAGAAGAGATTGATGAAAGAAGGGAGAGTAGTGGTGGATGAATTTATCCCTTTGGTTGAAGTAGAAGAGGAAACTGCCGAGGAACCTAGTTCCTTGGTAGAGAGAAATAAGTCTGTGTCTGCTGAAGGACAAGAAAACCCGTCTCTGTCACCCCCAAAAATTGGTGGCAAGTCAAAGAAAAAAGAAGTTGGTGAAGCTAGTGTTAAGAAGCCTGTGACTGAAGCAAGTTCCAAAGGGAAGTCTGTGAAAGTGACCGGTAAACACAAAAGGGAAATAGAAACCGTGGGGGAACCTGGTTCTAAGAGAGCTGTATCAAGCAGCAAAGGAAAGTGGAAGGAAAATGTTCTGAATCAACAAGTGTTGTGGGGTCGCATGTTTGACCCCGAGATTTTTGAAATGGCTGGAATGAGCCAGCTGGTGGCTATGGTTGAGTTTCAAAAATGGGATCACCTAATCACTATGAGTGTGCCCCAAGTCTCTGAGGATGCTGTGCACGAGTTTTATGGCAATTTTTGGACCCCTGCTGAGGGTCATGTGTGTGCTGTGGTGGAAGGTGTTGATTTTGTGTTTGATGATGAGGCTCTGGGAACAGTTCTCAATGTTCCATCTAGGGGGATGCCTTCAGTGGATCCTGCAAAGTATGCTTGTGAGGAAAATTTTAGGAGAGCTATCGTTAAGCCGGGGACGGTCCAACAGGGGGAACGAGTTCATAAGAAGTCCATGCTACCTCTTTACCAGATTCTTTTTGAACTAGTGAATAAGGTCCTTCTTCCCCGTGCTGAGAGGCGTTCCATTGCTTCCAAGGCTGATCTGATCTTGATGGAAGCCCTTGATCAGCTCAAACCAATCAACCTACCTGCTCTCATGATTCAACACATGGAGAAGGTTGTACATGTCAAGGATGGAAATCACGGGCTCCCCTATGGTTTTGTACTTACTCGGGTCTTTAAGTTTTACAAAGTGCCAGTTCAGAATCCCTGAGTAGGGACCCGCAAGCAAAGATTTTCTAAAATAACCCTTGAAGAATGTGAGTGTTTTGAGAAGGCTGGGGGGAGCACTTCTACCATATCACAGCTAATCAATGCTCTGAATGCTGCCAATAATGTGATTAAACGATTGAAAGCTCAGATTGCCATTCTGGAGGTTCAGTCAAGTCAAGCTGGTGAGGAACCTAGTTCTGGTAGCTCCTCAAATGAAGAAATTTCCCGCCTAACCACGGAGAACTGTAAGCTGCGGGAACAGGTTGAGAACCTAAAGGAGAAACTACTTGAGGAACAGTCCTTTGCCAATGCTCGCATGGACCTGGTTCTCAGGACTCTCACTGCTTCCTCCTCCAAGCCTTCCTCCTCTAGTTCCCCCTAGGCCTTGTCCTCTATAATCTATCTCTGCTCTGATGTGGTTACCCGTGTTTTTGCTTTTTGCTTTTTTTTTTTTGTGATTGGATTGGATAACACCTGGCTGCTCCTGTTGCAAAATTCAAAATAAGTCCTTTGCTCTTTCAAGCAAAGACTTCTCTATGTTTTCAAGCTTTTTAATGAATGAAATCAGTCTCTTTATGCTCTCATCAATGCTTTTCTGCCTTCTTATTCTGTTTTCTATCATGTTGTGTGCACATAAGGGGCATGAGTTTACTTTGTTGGACTTTTTTATGCTTTCTGCCTGTTTATGCCTTTTTATGATGCCAAAAGGGGAAGTTTAGGGGGATAATTGGGCACAATTTGGAAAATGATGGCAGGGATTAAGGGGGAAGCACATAGACAGGGGTAACTCTTTGAGAACCTGGTCGCTCATCTGTTATGATCTGCTGATGTTAGCATATATAGCTGCTCCCCAATTATAAAAGTTTGTCATCATCAAAAAGGGGGAAATTGATGGGCTGTATTCTGTTTTGATGATCTAATAAACTTTTATATGAAGAACCAGATAAAGGATCTGATCTGTAGACAGCACAACCAGTCAGCTTTAACTCAAAGAATTCTGGACAGTGTATTGTTGAACTTATAAAGAACAACTGAGGGACCTGATCCCTCGACAGACTCCCAGACGATAGTACAGGTCAACTCTACAGCTGTAAAAAGCTGTGACAGAAAAGTGACTGCCTGCAACTGTACACGCTACAGTGCAGCAGTGAAGTGTACTCTTAAGATATATGACATCCTCCTTGGAGTGTGCCAAGATATTTAATATCTTGTTTGAAGACAAACAAGAATATTCACTTGAGCAATAACTAAGAACATTCTCTTAACCATTAAAGTGGTCTCAAGATTCAAGTGTTTCAAGAGCAAAAAGACAACTCCACTAAGAAGGACCAGTTCCACCTTGTGTCGTTAGTGTACTTAGTTGAGTCGTAATCTTGCATTTTATTTTCATTGTATCCTACTCGCTTTTGTAGAAGCATTGTGTTAGCAATCTCTCAACATAAACCTCTTGTGTTTCTGTAGTGACTAGTGTAGTCACGAGTGAAAAGTCTTTGTAACTAGAGAGTGACAAAGTGGCTTGTAATAGTGATTACAAGTTAGTGAGTTGAAGTCTTTGTAAGAAGTACATTACAAAGTGACTTGTAATAGTTTAGATTACAAGTTAGTGAAGTTGAAATCCTACGAGTATAGATCGTGTTTTTTGTCCCCTTGAGTGGAATTTTTCCACGAAAAAATCTCTTGTCTCTTTTACTTGCTTTCTTAGTGTACTCCTCTG
Source organism: Nicotiana paniculata (assembly GCA_005239505.1). Classification (NCBI taxonomy): domain Eukaryota; kingdom Viridiplantae; phylum Streptophyta; class Magnoliopsida; order Solanales; family Solanaceae; genus Nicotiana; species Nicotiana paniculata. Next base: position 25,452 of record ML346735.1, on the reverse strand, counting down.
TGGGAACTAGTAGAGGACCGGGTATCTCTACTGTTTGGCGGACTCATAAAAACTATCAGTAATTTTAAGGGATTACACTATTTCAAGGAATGAAAACTAAAGTACCGGTAGTGCAAGAAAATTGTTCGAGCTAACTACAAAAATATTTCCTATTTTACCATTTTATGTTTATACTAAAAAATCTTCAAATCTTATGAAAAATATTTTCACAAAGGAATCAAACGCACAAATCTACCCAAATAATAAAATTGGCATGCGAAACCAAAATTGTAACTTTTGAGCATTTTTTTGGTCTTTTCTTTGTTTTGAATGACTCAAATATATCAAGTGTCAATTCTACTTAAAGCTAGAAAATCCATCACTTAATCGTGCAGGTTGGGCTTAAGAAAAAATTACTAAAATATGTCGTAACACTATATGTCCTGATTACATGTTCGTAATACTTCTGAATTTAAAAGTTAACTAATTTTACTCTTAATATAAGATCGCATTTGCTTTACAACTGAATTTGTATTATACACATTATCCAAAAAAAAAAAAAAAAAACATAAGCCAAACACATAATCTGCAAAGAAATAGTAGGCAAGATATGATTACAATCTATATTTCACTACTTTACAAATACATATAATATATAACCAACATAACGAAATCGATCATTTTTGCTGGTTCATACGACTGCCAATCATTTTGAATTAAATATTATGTTAATGTGATGATACTAACTTTCAACATTTAAAAGGTTATTGCATTTTTTCTGTGCCAATTGCTTTTTACGTGATTCTTTCTTCTTATATACGTCTACGTTTGTTCAATTTATTGTTTCTTTAGTATAAATACTTAACTAAAAATTTACGCGCAACGCACGTACATAAAGACTAGGTATTATAAAAGTACAAATATTTTATGCTAAATATTAAACGATTAAAATATCCTTGTAACATTGATCGATTTTATTGCCCTTAAAATATTTATATAATTTAAGGATGTAATTGTAAATTATCTAGTAGTAGAATTCTTTTTCAATTAAGATTATACATATGGCTGACCTTATAAAATTGATATCAGGTATAATTCATGGACTGCTAATCATCGCCACATCAAACTAACCCTCGTCTTACACGGTTGAATAAGACCAAGGAATCTATCTTATTAATTCACTAGGTGATAGAAATTGTGTAGTTTGAAAACAATAAGGAAATATTAAGTTATAATTTAATGAGAATAGGCCCTACATCTATGCAACTACTGATTAAAGAGAACATGAACCCTAAGAAATCTGACGAAATCAACATACTATTCCATCAAATTATATAGCACGAAAGTTAATAATTTTTTCAACCTTTTTATATTTGCAGATTTATATAGATATAGAGACGATAGCATCATTGCTGGTAATCAAACATTGTTTCGACTACCTTTGATCCATTAATTATTAGTTTTTTTGGTGCTGGCCTTTTCTATAATGCAGATAGACCCATGGACGTTCTTGCAACCACGTCAATCGGCACACATTCTTGGAATGTTGGAGTACAAAACTGAAAATATTTTGTTTGTTTTGGAGAAATTGAGGTATATTAAGGAATTAATGTTTTATGTTATTTTACAATTTTTTTCTTTAATAGGAAAAAATAAGATATGGAAGGGAGTGCTTATCTCTTTGGAGATCAACTTAGAAAAATAGAATCGATTTGCCATTTTGGATTTCCTTCTTGCTTTAATTTTTATGTTGATTGTGTTTAGTTTCTTATGTATTAGATACCACCTGAAGGTGGTTTCCTTTGTTTCATTCTTTTAGTTTTGTCTATTTAATCTTTTGTTTAGTTCTTTTCTAAATGGTTATTAATGTTATTTTGTCTTTGTGTAGGTCAGAACTTTGGTTATAAGATTTTGTAAGATTGGGGTCGACTTTGGGTATGAATATTAAAAAAAATAGCTATATTATTTTAATCATACAGTTTATTTTTCATATAAAATATTTTTTTCATCGAATAAAATAGATGTACGTTAAACTTCTCATTGCTCAAAAACCAGTGCCGCACTTAACAAGGCTAAAAGGATATTCTATGATTATTTGCGTATCCAAATATAAGTTTTTTGTCCGAATCATGAATTCCTTCGATAATTCAGATTTTCTCTTTTGTAGTGTAAATTTGCTTGAGTTCATGTTTCTATATCTTTTTAGATAACACGATTACACGACTGGAATTATTAAATTTTATAACATAAAGCTTACTTTTCTTTTAACATAGAAAGCTTTACTTCATACTTATTAGAAGAGAAGTGATTAGAGGTTCAAGTTAATCATTCAATCAAAATAAAGATTGCAGGGAGTACAAAATTTGAATCATGCACAAATATGGATCAATCCTTATACATGGTATCTCATACTGTCTTAATGATAAAATTTCATTAATTACTGTACATATGTAGTTGAATGTTTAAATATTTTCGGTGAGATATTTCGTGCATCGCACGAACGTAGTGACTAGTATTATATGAAAAGCACAAAAACCAATGTTATTCACCTTTTTTACCCTTTAAAAATAGAGTTTACATTGGATAAAAAATCAGTTTTTTTCCTAATATGTAAGAATACTCATTTAATTATTTTTCTAATATTTAGGACTACAAAATCAACTAAATTTTATATATTACATTTTCCTTATTTGGATTACGTAGAAAAATTTAATATTTTCATAATATTTTCTTGAGTAAGAGGGGAAAATACTAATAGTTTAATAAATTCGTTTGATGTAGATCTTTAGGGTTATTTGCTATGTTCTTAATCTTTGTGTAGAAAATCATAGTCAATAGACAATTGTCCCAATTCAATTAATAGGAACATCCAATTAGTGTTCGATCTCAACGACTAGTGTAGATCTTCTACTTTTCGATATGATTGATTTTGATGTTATCTTGGGTATGGATTGGCTCTTACCTTATCGTGCTATATTAGATTGTCACGCTAAGACGATGATCTTAGCCTTGCCAGGGTTTCCTTGATTAGAGTGGAGAGGGACTCCTGGCCATTCTACCAGCAGGGTTATCTCTTATATGAAGGCTCGACGTATGGTCGAGAAGGGTTGTCTAGCTTATTTGGCTTATGTTCGCGATTCTAGTGCGGAGGTTCCTTCCATGGATCCAGTACCAGTTGTTCGTGAGTTTCTATAGGTGTTTCCTGCAAACCTGCCGGGGATGCCACCGACAGGGATATTGATTTTTGTATTGATTTGGCTCCGGGCACTCAGCCCATTTCCATTCCGCCATACCACATGGCCCCGTCAGAGTTGAAGGAATTGAAGGAACAATTGCAAAATTTGCTTGATAAGGGCTTCATTAGACCTAGTGTCTCGCCTTGGGGTGCACCTGTGTTGTTCGTAAAGAAGAAGGATGGATCGATGAGGATGTGCATAGATTATCGACAGTTGAACAAAGTCACCATCAAGAACAAGTATCCATTGCCGAGGATTGATGACTTGTTTGATCAGCTTTGGGGTGCCAAGGTGTTTTTGAAGATTGATTTGAGATCTTGCTACCATCAGTTGAGGATTAGGGCATCCAATGTCCCTAAGACAGTTTTTCGGACTTGGTACGAACATTATGAGTTTCGAGTGATATCCTTTGGGTTGACAAATGCCCTACATTCATGGATTTGATGAACCGAGTTTTCAAGCCTTATTTTGATTCCTTTGTGATTGCGTTTATTGATGATATCTTGATCTAATCTCGCAGTCGAGAGGAGCATGTACAACATCTTAGGATTGTACTTCAGACTTTGAGAGCCAGCCCGTTATATGCTAAGTTTTCAAAGTGCGAGTTTTGGTTGGATTCAGTCGCTTTCTTGGGGATCATTGTATCAACAGAGGGCATTTAGGTAGATCATAAGAAGATTGAGACAGTTCAGAACTGGCCTATACCCACTTCAGCCACGGAGATCAGGAGTTTCTTGGGTTTGGCGGGCTATTACTGTCGATTTCTGGAGGGGTTTTCATCTATAGCATCCCCGTTGACTAGGTGACCCAAAAGGGTGAACCGTTCATATGGTCAGACGAGTGTGAGGCGAGCTTTCAGAAGCTCAAGACTGCTTTGACTACAATGCTGGTGTTGGTGTTTCCCACTGGTTCAGGATCTTATACGGTATATTATGATGCATCCCGTGTTGGGCTCGGTGCAGTATTGATGCAGGAGGGTAGAGTGATTGCATATGCGTCGCGGCTGTTGAAGGTTCATGAGAAGAATTACCCTGTCCATGACTTAGAGTTGACAACCATTGTTCATGCGCTGAAGATTTGGAGGCACTATCTTTATGGCGTGTCGTATGAGGTCTTCATGGATCATCGGAGCCTTCATTATCTGTTCAAGCAAAATGATCTAAATTAGAGGCAGAGGAGGTGGTTGGAACTATTGAAAGACTATGATATCACCATCTTGTATCATCCCGGGAAGGCCAATATGGTGGCCGACGCCTTGAGTAGAAAGACAACGAGTATGGGCAGCCTGACGTTCATTCCTGTCAGTGAGAGGCCACTTGCATAAGATGTTCAGAATTTAGCCAACCAGTTTGTGAGGTTTTATATTTCAGAGCCTAGTCGTGTTCTAGCTTGTACAGTTGCTCGGTCTTTGTTTGAGCACATAAGAGATTGGCATCATGGCGACCATAATTTGTTGGTCCTTAGGGACGCAGTGCGGCATAGTGGTGCCAAGTAGGTTACTGTTGGAGATGACGGAGTCTTGAGGATACATGGTCGTGTTTTTGTGCCTAATGTGGATGGACTTCGTGAGTTGATTCTTGAGGAGGCCCCCAGTTCTCGGTATTCCATTCATCCGGGTGCCGTCAAGATGTATCAGGACTTACGACATCATTATTGGTGGAGGATGATGAAGAAGGATATAGTTTCTTATGTAGCTCGGTGTCTAAATTGTCAGCAAGTAAAGTATGAGCATCAGAAACCTGGTGGTTTGCTTCAGAAGATGGAGATTCCTGAGTGGAAGTGGGAGCGTATCACTATGGATTTCGTTGTTGGACTCTGTAACGACCCGATCATTCGTTCTGAGAGTTATAACCCTATTTCCCCCATTTATGCTTCTTTATGTATTTTTCAACTATGTTGAGTTGTATCGAGTTGGTAGGTTCGAGTTCGGAATAGTCTTGGAATGAAATGAAACACTTAGTCTCTTAGTTAGAAAGCTAAGTTAGAAAATTCAACCGGAAGTTGACTTATGAGTAAACGAATCCGGATTTAAATTTTTATGATTCGATTAGCTTCGTTGGGTGATTTTAGAATTAGGAGTGTATCCGGAATGTAATTTGGAGGTCCGTGGTAGAATTAGGCTTGAATTGGCGAAAGTTAGAAATTTGGCGATTTTGGTCAGCAGTGGAAAATTAGATATCATGGTCGAAATGGAATTCCGGAAGTAGGAATAGGTTCATAGTGTCATTTGGGAAGAGTTCACAAAATTTGAGGTTATTCGGACGTGGTTGATAGGTTTCGGCATCGTTGACGAATTTTGGAAGTTTAGAAGTTCTTATGCTTGAATTTGAGGTTGATTTGGTGTTTTGGTGTTGTTTTGGGTGTTTCGGAGGTTCGACTAAGTCCGGGTAGTGATATATGACTTGTTAAATTATTGGTTGATGTCCCGAGGGCCTCAGGTGAGTTTCGGATAGGTTTGGGCTGCATTGTGCTCGTTTTTTTATGTTTCCCCGTCATTTCTTCAAGCATAAATGATACCACATTAAGTAATGAGCTCCGATTTCTGTTTTGATTGAAGCATTAGATCCGTATCGTAATTACGGAGCCATAGAAAAATGAATCATCGAATTTAGGCATCGTATGAGGAATTTATGTTCATTTTACTAAAAATTGGGTTGCCAGACTTTTCAGATTAATTACGAAATTGCCACTGACGGCGTATTTAAAAATCTGCACTATTTGCAAATATTGAAACCAACATATCTCCTTCATTATAAGGTCAAATTGAGTGATTCAAAAGCCTAAATTGACTAAAATTTCACAAGGAATCCATTGGAAGCATAAAAAATGAGTTTCAGGATTCTTTGGTATGAGAAATGAGGCAGAATAGCTGGCAGTAAAATATATAAAATAAGTGTTTGTTTATTCGGTCATATTTTGAGTTGGGGAGCTCCGATTTGGGTGATTTTGAAGGCGCTTTCAACCATAGTTGGAGCTTTTGGAGACCGAGTCCAGAGACGAAGGCATCCCGGAGTAGGATTTTACGCTGTTAAGGTAAGTAACAATTTTAACTCTGGCTTTGAGGGTATAAACCCGGAGATTCGATATCATGTGATTGTGTGGAAGTGATAACCACGCTAGGTGACAGGCATGTGGGTGTGCACCACGAGGGATTGAGACTTGGTCCGTCCCGTGAGACTGTGAGGCCTAATAACCATTATCTGTGTTTATGCATTTACTTGTTGGTGAACTTGTCTGCCTTCATGTTAGAGATCATGTTTAGGCTTCATTCATGCTCACGTTATTTGTACTCATTCATAGAAATTATTTTACATGTTTACCTCAGTTTCTATTATGTTTCTGATATGTTGTGTTACTTGATGTGGGCTGTGTCCCCTTATTTGTGGTGCATTGTGAGGCTGGAGAGGTACATGACTGAGTGAGGGCGAGGGAATGGTTGTGAGGATATTAATACCATAGCGCGTGAGATGTCCGCGTAGCACGTCAGCTGACCGTGCGGGTCCAGGTATTGATACCATAGCGCGTGAGATGTCTGCGTAGCACGTGAGCTGACCATGAAAATCCAGGTATTGATATTATAGCACGTGAGTTTTCCGTGCATAGCGCTTGGGCTTTGGGAGCCCCTCCGGAGTCTGTACACAACCCTAGTGAGCGTAGAGTGTTGAGTGTATTGAGTGCTGAGTGCTGATTGCGAGTGCTGAGTGCTGAGTGATGGAGTGACATTGCATTTACTTTTGCTGTTGCTGCATTTATCTATTAAATTTCTTTGTGGCATTTACTGAGTTATGGAATTTACCTGTTTATTCAAGTTTATTGTAAATGGTGAAAATAAATAATTGGACTATTTTGCTTAGCTCGTCACTACTACTCAGTTCCTTAGTTATTTCTGTTATTAATGAGTCGGTTGTACTCATACTACACCCTGCACTTTATGTGCAGATCCAGGTGAGTTGGAGCGCGGCGATCGTTGAGTTCAGGCCGGCTATCTGTGGAGATTGAAAGGTAGCTGCTAGCGCCCGCAGGACCTTGTTACTCCTTTATCATTCTTCTTTTTGGACTGTATTGACAGTTAGATAGTTATATATCTTAGCTCATAGATTTAGACGCTCATGACTTAGTGGCACCCCGATGTTTGGGGATTGCTTCCGTATTTTCTTTATTATATTTAGAGTTGGTTTAGTTTATCAGGAATTAAATTATTGGAAATGTTTTATTAAATTCTTATAATCAAATTAGTAGTAATATTTTGGAAAATGAGCTTGCCTTGTAGCACGATAGGCGCCATCATGACCATGGTTAGATTTTGGATCGTGACAAGTTGGTATCAAAGCCTAGGTTACATAGGTCTCACGAGTCATGAGCGGGTTTAGTAGAGTCTTGCGGATCGGTACGGAGAAGTCTGTACTTATCTTCGAGAGGCTGCAGAACCTTTAGGAAAATTTCAGATTCATGGATTCTTATCGTGCGGTATTGATTCATCTTGAAGTGTAACCCTTTGAATTCCTTCCATGCATTCATATGTGCACATGAGCGCTCAGTATCAATTATGCATCGACGACTTGTGATTCCCTGGATGAGGTGCGAGATGTGATTTCTGTGTGTTGATGTTGGGCCAGTCTGGAGGACTTGAGGTTGGGTTTTGACTGTAGCTTGAGCACTGAGGTGTTGATTGGGTGAGCGTGTGCTTGTGGTACTTTTAGGGATATTTAAGAGAGTATTCAGCTGCTTATGAGCCTTAGGGCGGTGTGGTTTTATGCTTGGGTCTCGTGTGGTGAGTCTGGGTTGAGGATTGGGGTGTTATGGCGGGGCGAAGTATCAATTTGAAGGTAATTCAGAAGGAACTCAGATAGATAGGACATCTTGGGAGTAGGTTGGATCGGCATGGTAATGGGTATGATTAGTTCTTTGGATGTGTATGAGGTAATCGGTTCTACATGTGTTTTGTGGCAATGTCCTTGGATTTTTGGTGGCATACGTAGCTTGGTTGAGTTAGAAGGATTCAGTCCTGACGGATTAGTTTTGTGCCATTGGGGTTCAGAGAGAGTTCTTGATGGTTTCTACCACGGTTAGGACCTCGGGTGAGTTTCAGATAGGTTGGGGCTGCGTTGTGCTCATATTTCTTATGTTTCGACGTCGTTTCTTCAAGCATAAATGGTACCACACTAAGCAAATGAGCTTCGATTTCTGTTTTGATTGAAGCATTAGATCCGTATCGTAAATTGCGGAGCCATAGCAAAAAGAATCGTCGAATTTGGACATAGTATGAGGAATTTATGGTCATTTTACTAAAAATTAGGTTGCTAGATTTTTCAGATTAATTACGAAATTGCCACTGACGACGTATTTAAAAATATGCACTATTTGCAAATATTGAAACCAACATATATCCTTCATTACAAGGTAAAATTGAGTGATTCAAAAGCCTAACTTGACTAAAATTTCATAAGGAATCTATTGGAGGTATAAAAAGAGAGTTTTAGGATCATTTGGCATGAGAAACGAGGCAGAATAGCTGGCAAAAAATATATAAAATAAGGGTTTGTTCATTCGGTCATATTTTGAGTTGGGGAGCTCTGATTTGGGCGATTTTGGAGGCGATCTTCACTATAGGGATTGAGAGTTGGAGCTTTTGGAAACCAAGTCCAGAGTTAGGATTTTACGCTGTTAAGGTAAGTAACAGTTTTAACTCTGGCTTTGAGGATATAAACCCAGAGATTCGATATCATGTGATTGTGTGGAAGTGATACCCACGCTAGGTGACAGGCGTGTGGGTGTGAACCGCGAAGGATTGGGACTTGGTCCGTCCCGTGAGGTTGTGAGGCCTAATAACCATTATCTTTGTTTATGCATTTACTTGTTGGTGAAATTGTCTGCCTTCATGTTAGAGATCATTTTTAGGCTTCATTCATGCTCACGTTATTTGTACTCATTCATGGAAATTATTGTACATGTTTACCTCAGTCTCTACTATGTTGCTGATATGTTGTGATACTTGATGTGGGCTGCATCCCCTTATTTGTGGTGCATTGTGAGGCTGGAGAGGTACATGACTGAGTGAGGCCGAGGGCCTAGTTGTGAAGATATTAATACCATAGCGCGTGAGCTGACCGTGCGGGTCCAGGTATTGATACCATAGCGCGTGATTTGTCCGCGTAGCACGTGAGCTGACCGTGCGGATCCAGGTATTGATATTATAGCACGTGAGTTGTCCGTGCATAGCTCTTGGGCTTTGGGAGCCCCTCCGGAGTCTGTACACAACCCTAGTGAGCGCAGAGTGTTGAGTGTATTGAGTGCTGAGTGCGAGTGCTTTGTGATGGAGTGACATTTCTGTGAGGTTGCATTTACTTTTGCTTTTGTTGCATTTATCTGTTGAATTTCTTTGTGGCATTTACTGAGTTATGGAATTACATGTTTATTCAAGTTTATTGTAAATGGTGAAAATAAATAATTGGATTATTTTGCTTAGCTCATCACTACTACTCAGTTCCTTAGTTATTTCTGTTACTAATGAGTCGGTTGTACTCATACTACATCAAGCAATTTATGTGCAGATCCAGGTGAATTAGAGCGCGGTGATCGTTAAGTTCAAGCCGGCTATCTGTGGAAATTGCAAGGTAGCTGCTAGTAGGGGTGTGCATTCGAATTGGTTTATCGATAAATCGAATCGATTATTTGTTATCGGTTTATCGATTTATCGATTTCGATTTCGAAAATTTTCTTATCGAGTTATCGATTTCGATTTTGTCCTCTTCGGTTATCGGTTTATGGATAAACCGATAAGATATACTAAAAAGACAACTATACCCTTATTATATAATACCCTTTCCTTTACCCTAACTTATTATTTCTATTTTCCTCTACCCTTATTATTTCCTGATTTCCTCTACCCTATTATTTCCTCTTCAGCCATTCAACGCCACTTTTCCTCTACCCTATTATTTCCTCTTCAGCCGTTCAACGCCGCTTGGAGTAGACACCATTTTTCTTTGAGCTTGGAGTAGACGCCTTTTTCAGAACTGTTCTGCCCCTTTAGAGCTCAACGTTTCTCTTCAATCTTCACTCAAAATTCCTCCTTTCTCCCACAGATCTGGTAATTCTCTTTCTCCAAATGGGTTCTCTCAGTTTTTAGAATTTTGTTGCAGTTTTAAATCTGACTCAAAATCTATGTTAACATTTTCGCTTTCATTCGTTTGGTGTAATTGATTTTGCTGGCCAATTTCAAGATGAGGCAGTTAGATTTTGATATCTCATCAAACATTACAGTTTCTTTGTTTAATATATATTTTAACCTTAATTTTATCGCTAAAATAATGTCATTTGAAGTATAGTACTAGTAGGTAAGATATACAGACAAATGCCTCTATGCCTAGGTCACCAACCACCCCCAGAAAGAATTAACAAAAACAAAGAAAATTATATTTACTAGCAGTCAAAAGCAAATGTGGAAGCAGTAGAAAAATTTGGAAGTGCTAAACTTGGTTTGTATTGTATATATATAACGTATAAACAACTCTGTATTGGAGTGTGTCTTTTTATTTTCCCCGGTTTTAACTCTGCATCACAATCATCGTGATTTTCTCTCTTTACTTAGCAGACAGTGGAGCGAGGAGTGCTGACTTCATCTTGCTTTGCTTCATTCAACTCGTTTAAGACTGTAAGTTACATTCTTCATTCACTTCACATGTCTGAAAATGATAAAATTGATAAAGTGGTTGATGAAAGTAGAGGTTCCGAGTCTACTGCTGCAACTACTCACTCGACAGTTACAAAACAAAGGAAAAAACGATGCCGGGCATGGGATTTTTTTGAAGAAAAAGTTGATGCTAAAGGAAATAATAAATATGTATGTAGATTTTGTGGACAATAATATTTTGAGACAAGAGTATGACACAAATGAATAGTCATATCGATAAATGTCCAAAGAATCCTTACAAAGTTGAAAAAGGTCAAAGACTATTACAGTATCAAACATTACCGGGGGGCAATAAAGGTGGCCTTATTCCATGGAAATTTGATCAAGAAGAGTGTAGGATGGCTTTGTGTCGTATGGTGATTGTTGATGAACTTCCATTTAGTTTTGTTGAGAAGGAAGGCTTTAGAAACTTTATGAAAGTGGCACAATCTTGTTTTCATATTCCTTCCCGTACTACTGTTACACAAGATTGTTTTGCTCTTTTTAATGTGAAAAAAAATAAATTAATGAAATTTCTTAAAGGAAAAAGTCAAAGATTAAGTCTTACCACTGATACATGGACTTCTATTCAAAAAATTAACTATATGTGCATCACAGCCCATTGGATTGATAGTGAATGGATTATGCATACAGGAATTATTAACTTTTCTCCAATTACTAGTCATAAAGGTGAAGATATGGCAAGGTGTATTATTGATTATTTGCGTGAGTGGGGTTTGCAAAAGATTTTCACTAGTCATTAAGTGCTTGTAGTGGTTTTTCATGTGCTTGTAGTGATTGTGATACGCAATGGAAAAGAAATCATATTGCAGGTGAAATTATTTTCCCTTTACCATTTTGCTAGGAAGAAATTTTAAAGAGCTCGTAGTTCATATATAACAATTTGTTGAAATCGGAATGCTGACGCATTTCTTCCTAGAAAAGATCATCTCAAACCTAATGAAGTGGGGAATATAATATAGAAGTTAACATCTGTGCCAAAAGTTCTGTTCATAACTTTTCCCTGCAGATTCTAATTAATCGTTTGATTCTGGAACATCTACTCTTGCATGTATTATTTTAGCTTCTTTTTGTCCCTATTAGTTAGGCGTGTTTATAGCGATATAATTTCCGTGGAATCCCGTAATTTTCTTATTGGTGTAATCGATAAACAAATCGATAAGCCCCAAAAATCGATAAATCAAAATCGAAAAAATCGAAACCTTATTGAAACGAGAACGATAAGCATATGTACAAATCGATAATCGACAAGTAATTATCGATAAGGGTCAAAATTGAATCGATAAATCGAATGAACACCCCTAGATGCTAGCGTCCGCAGGACCTTGTTACTCCTTTATCATTTTTCTTTTTGGACATTATTGACAGTTAGGTAGTTATATATCTTAGCTCATATATTTAGACGCTCATGAGTTAGTGACACCCTGATGTTTGGGGCTTGCTTCCGTATTTTCTTTATTATATTTATAGTTGGTTTAGTTTATTAGGAATTAAATTATTGGAAATGTTTTATTAAATTCTTATAATCAAATTAGTAGTAATATTTTGGGAAATAGGCTTGCCTTATAACACGATAGGCGTCATCACGACCATGGTTAGATTTTGGGTCGTGGCAGACTCCCATGGACTTAGAGGAAGTTCGATGCAGTTTGGGTCATTGTGGACAGGCTGATCAAGTCGGCTCATTTCATTCCGGTGGTAGTTACCTATTCTTTAGAGCGGTTAGTTGAGATCTACATCCGCGAGATCGTCCGTCTTCACGGTGTGCCATGTCTATCATTTCTGATTGAGGTACGCAGTTCACCTCTCACTTCTGGAGGGCAGTACATCGTGAGTTGGGCACGCAGATTGAGTTGAGCACATTGTTTCATCTTCAGACGGACGGACAGCCCGAGTGCACTATTAAGATATTAGAGGATATGCTCCGTGCATGTGTTATAGACTTCGGAGTATCGTGGGATCAGTTCTTTCCCTTTGCAGAGTTTGCTACAACAACAGCTATCAGTCAAGCATTCAGATGGCTCTCTATGAGGCATTATACGGTAGGCGGTGCCGGTCGCCAGTTGGGTGGTTCGAGCCGGGAGAGGCTCGATTGTTTGGGTTCAGATATGGTATATTATGCCTTGGATAAGTTCAAGATTATTCAGGATCGGCTTCGCACAACTCAGTCCAGGTAGAAGAGTTATGCCGACCGTAGAGTTTGTGATGTTGCATTCCTGGTCGGGGAGAGAGTGTTGCTCTGGGTATCACCCATGAAGGGTGTAATAAGGTTCAGAAAGAAGGGCAAGTTGAGCCCTAGGTATATCGGGCCCTTTGAGATTCCGGAGAGAGTGAGAGAGATGGCTTACAGGCTTGCGTTGCCACCGGGGTTATCAGCAGTTCATCCGGTGTTTCATGTGTCCATACTCCAGAATTATCACGGCGATCCATCCCATGTATTATATTTTAGCTCTGTCCAGTTGGACAAGGATTTGACTTACGAGGAGGAGCCGGTGGCTATTTTAGCCCGGCAAGATCGTCAGTTCAGGTCGAATAGTTATCTTTCAGTTCGATTGAAATGGAGAGGTCAGCCCATCGAGGCAGTTACATGGGAGTCCGAGTCGTACATCCGGAGTAGATATCCCCACCTTTTCACCAGTTCAGGTACTTTTCTATGTCAGTTCGATGACGAACAATTGTTTTAGAGGTGGAAAATGTGATGACCCGATAGTTCATCTTATGTTTTGAAATTGAATTCTGTGTTCCTAAGCCTTAAAAATCTTGTTTTAGCCTTCCTAGATTTGCGTGCTCAGTCTGGCGTTTTTCCGAAAAGATTTTATGTTAAAAATTGAGGAAAAAAATGAAATTTTGCCTTAAAATCCACTTGAGTTGACTTCGGTCAACGTTTTGAGCAATCTGACTCGAATTCGTGTTTTGACGATCGGGGTGGGTCTGTATCATGACTTGGGAATTGGGCATATGCCCGGAATTAAATTCGGAGGTCCCTAGCCCAAATTATCGCATTTTATAGAAATTTGAAAGTTTAAGGCTTAATGAACTTGAAATGTTTGACCGATGTTTGGCTTTTGGATATCGGGTACGTAATGGTTCCGGATCCCGGTATAGGTCCAATGGTACATTTATGACTTGTCTATCAAATTTGGTGAGAAACAGAGTTGGTTTGACGTGATTCGAACGTCCGATTGTGAAAATAAAAGTTTCAAAGTTTTCTTGAAAATTTCATTTGATTTGGTGTTCAATTCGTAGTTCTAGGTGTTATTTTGGCGATTTGATCGCGCGAGCAAGTTCGTTTGATGCTTTTAGACTTGTGTGCACATTTGGTTTAGAGACCCGAGGGCTCGAGTGAGTTTCAGATAGGCTACAGAGTGAATTTGTTCTTAGAACTCAACCGGTGTCTGCAATTTCTGGTAACTGACCTCTGATCTTGCATTTGCAAGATCAGTGTTTGCAATTGCGAACATTCCCTATTCCTGACATGCTCGCATTTGCGAAGAGTACCTGGGTCAGCATAAGTTTGCATTTGTGATCATGAGGTCGCATTTGCGGGAAGGCTAGAGTTCGCATTTGCGAAAGGGGGTTATGTGGGGCAGTGATTGTAAATGCGATCAAATGGTCGCATTTGCGATAAGTCAGTGATCACATTTGCGAACTTTTCATCGCAAATGCGATGATTGCAGAGTTGTGAGAGTCTTAGAAAATGCGATGGATTTCTTGCATTTGTGGGGTCCGCATTTTTGAACCCTACGTCGCAAATGCGACATCTGCAACTGATCAACACTTGACTTAGACGAGATTTTTGGTTCATTCTTCAAATTTTCAAAACCTAGAACACCAGAGGAGATTTTTCCAGATCCTTTCTTGCCCAACTCATTGCTAAGTGATTCTAACCTATTTCATTTCAATCTTTCATTACCTTTCACAAGTTTTTAACCTAAAATCTAGTGTTTCCATGGTGGAATTGGGGTTTTTTGGGTAGAAATTAGGGATTTGGTAAATTGGGGATTTAGACCTCAAATTGAGGTCGGATTCCAAAATAAATTACATAACCGGGCTAGGGATGAATGGGTAATCGGTTTTGGTCCGAACTTCTGGATTGGACCAAGTGAGCCCGGAGGTTGACTTTTTAAAAAATTGCCTAAATTGAATTCTTACAACCGTGGGTAGTTCCTAAGGCCTAATCTAAATCGTTTGGTTGGTAATTTGCTAGATTCTATTGGTTCGGAGGCTTGTTTGAGAGGCAAATGTGATTGAGCAGTGAGTGGTCTTTGGAGCGAGGTAAGTGTTGTGTCTAACCTTGACTTGAGGGAATTAGGAACCCTCAGACTATGTGCTATGTGAATTTCATGTGAGCGGCATATATGTGAGGTGAGAGTGCTTATGCGCCGCCGAATTATCTGGTTTCCTGTGTCCCCGTTCTTCTTAGATTATCTCTTTCCATGTATTAGTTGTTATATGCTCTAAATGTGTTCCCATGCCTAATTACTACCTGTTAGTCATTGTTTTCTCATGTTCATGATATTAGTTCTATCCATAGTTTTATGATTTCCTACTATTTGCTCAAGTTGGTTTATTTGTACTTTCTAGTTGTAAATTCTGGATTGGTCTCGCTGTGTAGTATTGCTTATGCGGATTATCATGTTGTACAAGGTGTCCTACCTGTTTCAGTTTGGTGTTTAGGAATTGTAAAGGGTTTTCTGTGATTTGAAATGTGAGTTTTACTGTGCATATTGAGTACTTGATATTTATATGGTGGGATCGGGTTTGTGATGACCCAAAGGGTCATCTTATAAATTAAGACTCCATTCCAAGATCACTAGCCTTAAATAGACTAATTTTATTTACCTCGATTTGCGTGCACAGTCCGGACGTAAAACCGAAAAGCTTTATGTGAAAATATAAAAAATAATAATTTTTGGAATTTAAAATTTGGTTTTAATTGACTTGGTTCAAAATTTTTAGTGAACGGACCCGGATCTGTGTTCTGACAATCCCGGGAGGTCCGCAGTAAAATATGGGACTTGGGCGTATGCCCGAAATTGGATTCCGAGGTCCCTAGCCTTAGAAATCAATTTTTAAAAGAAATTGTTTTGCTGGATTTTTAAGGAAATAAAGAAATGAATCAATGTTTGAACTCATTGGTATCGGGCCTGTATTTTGGTTCCGGACCCCGATATAGGTTTGTTATGATATTTAAGTCCTATCTGTGAAATTTGGTGAGAATCGGAGTTGAGTTGATGTGATTCGGCAGTCCGATTGAGAAATAGTGAAATTGAAGTGTTCTTGAGAAAAATCATGAGTTTTGAGGTTAAATTCATAGTTTTAGATGTTATTTTCGTGATTTGATGGTTCGAGCAAGTCCGTATGATATTTTTTGACTTTCGTGCATGTTTGGTTTAGAGCCCCGAGGGCTCGGGTGAGTTTCGGGTAGGCTTTGAGATATTTTAAACTTGTAAAATCTGCAGGTGCACCAGTTCTGGTGTGCCCGCACCTGCGAGCCTTTGGCCGCAGGTGCGGCCCTGGCCAGTGTTCCTTGTTCCACAGATGCGGACTCCCCATTGCAGGAGCGGGACCGCAGGAGCGGAAACCCGTCCACAGATGCGGCCCCAAGGGCCCAATCCCGTTTCCGCAAGAGCGGCCCCCTGTCAGCATGTGCGGATGCGCAGATGCGGCCCAAGCACCGCAGGTGCGAGGGTCGGGCAGTGAGTTCACTTTAATTAGAACTCCAGCCCCTTTTGTTTCATATTTTTCGAACTAAAAAGAACTAGAAGCGATTTTCAACCCACAAGTTCCTCCCCAAAGTGTTGGTAAACAATTCTAAACTCTTCTCTTTCAATTACCCAATATTTTTCATCACTTTTCAATCGAAAATTAAGAATTTTCATGGTAGAAATTGGGGGTTTGGGTAGAATTAGAGAAAAATCGAGTTTTGACCTCAAATTGGGGTCAGATTTTAAAACTAATTGCATATTCGAGCTCGGGGGTGAATGGGTAAACGAAATTTGGTCCAAATCCCAAGTTTGGACCAAGTAGGCCCGGGGCCGAGTTTTAAGTTTTTTTTAGAAAACTTAGGAAAACAATGATTTTTCAGTAAAGTTAGTTCCTTTAGCATAAATTAATGATATTAAACTAATTATGATTTGATTCGAGCGGGTTAGAGGCAAATTCGAAAGGAAAAGCGGTAATTGAGCAGTGAGTGGCTTGCGAATTTGAGGTAAGTGCTTGGTTAAATCTTGACTTGAGGGAATAGGAATCCCCAACTTAATTGATATGTGAAATTACATGTGTGTGGTTTATAGGTGAGGTGACAAGTATCTATGCACCCCCAAATTATCTGCTTAACATGGCCCCTTTCCCCGTTTCCAATTATTTGCTTCCGGGCTTAATTGTTTCATGATCATTGATGTTTATATGTTGATTTGGATTCGTTAACTTATTGTTAAGTGTTGTTTCAAGTATTTTGGAAGTGTTGGCTGTTCTCTTGATTTTGTTATGTTACATAAGGATTGAGCTGGATGTCAGTGTTACGATATGTATATAATTTCCGGTTGGTTTGTGAAATGATAATTGATGAAGTTTATGAGTTTTACAGCTTCTGTTTACAATTGTTGATACAAAAATGTTGTGAAAGGCTTAGCCTAAATTTGTGAAAGTTCTCGTAAATAAACTGATATGATATGTCTAGTGGGAGCAGGTTAAATGCCGCAACAAGGAGTGATAAAGGTGGACAAGTGGGATCGGGTTGCATGCCACAACAGGAGAAATAAGGGTGATATATATATAAGGAGGAGAAATAAGGGTGTACAGGTGGGAGCGGGTTGCGCGCCGCAACAAGGAGTGATAAGGGAGAATAATTATGTTTTATTGATTTTCAAAACTAAGGATTTGGAAAACTTCGGTTTTATTAAAAAGGTTTTCATACTCTGATTTTTACTATGATTTAAATAGAAACTTTGAAATTTTGAGGAGTTGATTATAGCTGATATCTGAAAAGAATTATCCGAGTTGTTCTTATTTACTGTTGCAAGTTACTGGTTATTTAGTTTATTATTATATTTTTCTTGCTTTATTATATATAGTTCGCAGGTTATATTGTTAATGCCCCGCCGTAGCCTCGTCACTACTTCGTCGAGGTTAGGCTCGACACTTACTCAGTACATGGGGTCGGTTGTACTGATACTACACTCTGCACTCTTTTGTGCAGTTCCAGGTACCGGCGATAGTTAGGGGATTTTAGTATCTGTCATCATCGTTCGAAGACACGAGGTAGATCTGGTGGCGTCCGCAGAATTCTGGAGTCTTCTCTTTACTTTATAGACGCTGTTTTATTTCTTTCAAAACAGAGATATATTCTTTCAGACCATTATTTGTAGTATTCTTAGTAGTTCGTGAATTGTGACACCAAACCCTGGGTAGTTATATAGTTAGTTTTAGTTCGTGGTTCGTTTCGCCATATCGAATATTATTACTGATTACAATTATTGGAAATTATTAGATTTAGTTATTTCAAATTGTCTCAATGTGTTTAAGTAAATATTCAAAGGAAAATGGCTAATCAAGTTCTAACATTGGTTTGCCTAGCAAGTGTGATGTTAGGCGCCATCACGATCCCGTGGGTTGGGAATTTGGGTCGTGACAAGTTGGTATCAAAGCACTAGGTTGCATAGGTTTCACAATTCACGAACAAGCTTGATAGAGTCTGAGGGATCGGTATAGAGACGTCTATACTTATCTTCCAGAGGCTATGAAGTTAGGAACAAACTCAGTTTTTATTTCTACTATATCGTGCGATTCCTGGTATCTCAAATACTAATTGAAATCTTCTACTCTCTCGCAGATGGG
This sequence comes from Nicotiana paniculata, assembly GCA_005239505.1. NCBI lineage: Eukaryota > Viridiplantae > Streptophyta > Magnoliopsida > Solanales > Solanaceae > Nicotiana > Nicotiana paniculata. The sequence goes on along the minus strand of ML346735.1, from coordinate 6,705 downwards.
GAGAACATGTGCTTCTTCTTCCGCTGACCAACAATCCGGTCTTCCAGCAGAAACAGCTCCCATTAGGGGCAGAGGCCGAGGCCACGTCAGAGGGCGTGGCAGGGGCAGGACTTAGCCCGTTGCTCATACTGCAACCCCAGCCGCGGAGCCCCAGATTGAGATTGATGGGGAGGGGGGCAGCAACTCAGACCATTCCAGCTGGACCAACTCAGGTCCTAGAGGGGTTTATTGCTACCCCGGTACTTTAGGATGCTTTGGTTCGATTAGTGGGCCTTATGGAGAGTGTAGCCCAGACTGGCTTACTCCCTGTTGCAGCAGTCGCATCTCAGGCTGGAGGAGGGGTCCAGACTCCTATTACCCACACTCCTGATCAGACTACTCCTCTGATTCAGACCCCAACAGCCAATCCAGTTGGGGTAGTTCAGACAGTTGCTGCAGCCCCGATTGCTGAGGGGGCAACTACGAATTCCGATGCTTTGTGGAGATTGGACAGGTTTATCAAGCTTTTCCCTGTTCACTTCAGTGGTGCTACTTCAGAGGACCCTCAGGAATATTTGGACAGCTATCATGAGGTTTTTCGTAATATGGGTATTTTGGAGACCATGGGGTCGACTTCGCCGCGTTTCAGATGACTGGTTCCGCCAAGAAATGGTGGAGGGATTATTTATTGACTAGACCAGTTAGGTCGCCTTCTCTAACTTGGGATCTGTTTTCTCACCTCTTTTTTGAGAAATTTTTGCCTATCACTACTAGAGAAGAGAAGCGTCATCAGTTTGAGCGTCTTCAGCAGGGCGGCATGACAGTTACCCAGTAAGAGAATCGTTTTGTGGATTTGGCTCGGCATGCTATTCTTTTATCTCCCACTGAGAGAGAGAGAGAGGGTTAGGAGATTTATTGAGGGCCTTGCCCAGCCCATCAGGTTGCAGATGTCCAAGGAGACAGGGACTGAGATTTCATTTCAGGATGCGGCCAATGTGGCCAGGAGAGTTGAGACGGTTCTCGGGATGGGAGGTCAGTGGTCAGACAAGAGACCTCGCCATTCCGGTAGATTCAGCGGTGCCTCGTCTGGAGGCGGAGATACTCAGGGTAGAGGCCATTTAATTCACCACTTCAGACGTCCCATGGTGCCTCAGGTGGTCGTGGCTCTTACTTGCCTTATCATGATCAGTCAGCCCCTATCAGAGCACCTCCTCTTCAGAGTTATTATCGTGGTCAGTCGGTTTGTCAGGGTCAGCCTCAGTATCAGGATGGGTGTTATGAGTGTGATGAGTATGGTCACATTCGGAGATCTTGTCCAAATTTTTTGGGTAATCAGCCTCAGTACCAGAATTCTCGTGCTATAGTTCCAGCACCAGCTACAACACCACCTGCCCAACCAGCTAGGGGTAGGAGTCAGGTAGTTAGAGGTAGAGGTCAGAATGTTAGAGGTGGAGGTCAGCTTGCTAGAGGTGGAGGCCAGCCCGCTAGAGGTGGAGGTCCACCTGTCAGAGGTCCTCCCAGAGACGTAGTTCTGGGTGGTGGGGCCCATCCCCGATTATATGCATTTCCAGCCAGGCCTGAGGCGGAGTCCTCCGATGCCGTTATCACAGGTACCATTTCAGTTTGCAATAGAGATGCTTCAGTTTTGTTTGATTCGGGGTCTACTTATTCTTATGTGTCATCATATTTTGCCTCGTATTTGGTTGTGTCCCGTGAATTCCTTGAGTGTCCCTATTTATGTGTCTACGCCGGTGGGGGATGCTATTATGGTTGATCGTGCGTATTGTTCGTGCGTAGTCGTTATTGAGGGTCTTGAAACTAGTGTAGACCGTTTGCTTCTTGACATGGTTGATTTTGATGTCATATTGGGCATGGATTGGTTGTCACCTTATTATGCCATCTTGGATTTTCACGCCAAGACAGTTACTTTAGCTTTGCCGAGATTGCCTCGGTTAGAATGGAAAGCGACTCCCAGTCATTCTCCCAGCAGAGTGATTTCTTATGCCAAGGCTCGTCGCATAGTTGACAAGGTTTGTTTGGCTTATTTGGCTCATATCCGTGATTCTGATGCCGAGGTTTATTTAATAGAGTCACTGCCTATTGTTCGGGAGTTTCCCGAAGTGTTTCCTGCAGACTTGCCAGGGATGCCACCTGACAGGGATATCGATTTTTGTATTGATGTTGCTCCGGGCACTCATTCTATTTCTATTCCTCCATACCGGATGGGCCCACCAGAATTGAAAGAATTGAAAGAACAGTTGCAAGACCTGCTTGATAAAGGTTTCGTCAGGCTTAATGTCTCGTCTTGGGGTGCACTGGTTTTGTTCGTAAAGAAGAAGGATGCATCGATGAGAATGTGTATAGATTACCAGTAGTTGAATAAAGTTACTATAAAAAATAAGTATCCATTGCCGAGAATTGATGATTTTTTTGATTAGCTTCAGGGTGCCAGTGTGTTTTCGAAAATTGATCTGAGATCGGGCTATCATCAGTTGAAGATTAGGGCGTCCGATGTTCCTAAAACAGCCTTTTGGACAAGGTACGAGCACTATGAATTTTTGGTGATGTCTTTTGGCTTGACTAATGCCCCAACAACCTTTATGGATATGATGAATTGAGTTTTCAAGCCTTATCTGGATTCCTTTGTATTGTGTTCATTGATGATATTCTTATATACTCCCGCAGTCGGGAGGAGCATGAGCAAGACCTCCGTATAGCACTCCAGACTTTGAGGGATAATCAGTTGTATGCAAAATTTTCAAAGTGTGAATTCTGGTTAGGTTCAGTAGCTTTCTTGCGTCATATCGTATCAACAGAGGGTATTTAGGTAGATCCTAAGAAGGTAGAGGTAGTCAAGAACTGTCCTAGACCCACTTCAGCCACGGAAATCAGGAGCTTCTTGGGTTTGGCGGGTTATTACCGTTGGTTCGTAGAGGGGTTTTCATCTATAGAATCCCCGATGACGATATTGACTCAGAAAGGTTCCCTATTCAAATGGTCGGACGAGTGTGAGGCGATCTTTAAAAAGCTCAAGACAGCTTTGACTTCAACGCCGGTATTGGTGTTACCATCAGGTTCAGGATCTTTCACGGTATATTGTGATGCTGTTGGGAGCGGTATTGATTCAAGAGGGATGGGTGATAGCATATGCGTCTCGGCAGTTAAAGATTCATGAGAAGAATTATCATGTCCATGACTTAGAGTTGACAACCATTTGTTCATCGTAGCCTTCAGCACTTGTTCAAGCAAAAAGATCTTAATTTGAGACAGAGGAGATGGTTAGAGTTATTGAAAGACTATGACGTCACTATATTGTATCATTTGGGAAAGGCCAATGTGGTGGCCGATGCATGAGTAGAAATGAAGTAAGTATGGGCAGCCTTGCATTTATTCCAGTCGGTGAGAGACCGTTAGCTTCAGACATTCAGACTTTGACTAATCAATTCATGAGGTTTTATCTTGTACAGTCGCTCGGTCTTCTTTATTTGAGCGTATCAGGGATCGGCAGGATGGTGACCCAAATTTGATGGTCCTTAGGGACACAGTTCGGCACGGTGGTGCCAAGAAAGTTACAATTGTAGATGAAGGTGTTTTGAGGATACAAGGTCGTATATGTGTGCCTAATGTTGATGGCCTTCGTGAGTTGATCCTTGAGTAGGCCCACAATTCTAAGTATTCTCTTCACCCGGGTGCTGCCAAGATGTACCAGGACTTGCCACAACACTACTGGTGGCGAAGGATGAAAAAGGATATTGTTGCTTATGTGGATCGTTGTTTTAATTGCCAACAGGTGAAATATGAGCATCAGAGACCCGGTGGTTTACTTCAGCAGATAGAGATTCCTGTGTGGAAGTGGGAGTGTATTACTATGGACTTCGTTGTTGGACTCCACAGACTCAGAGGAAGTTCGACGCCGTTTGGGTTATTGTGGATAGGTTTACTAAATCAACACATTTCATTCCAGTGGCAAGTACTTAAACTTCAGAGCGGTTGGCGAAGATATATGTTTTAGGGACTGTTCGCCTTCACGGTGTGCCCGTGTCTATCATTTCTGATCGAGGTACGCAGTTTACCTCGCACTTCTGGAGTTGGGTACCCGAGTTGAGTTGAGAACAACATTTCATCCTCAGACGGAACGGCAGTCCTAGCGTACTATTCAGATTCTAGAGGATATGCTCCACACTTGTGTTATTGATTTTGGAGGTTCTTGGGATCAATTCTTGCCGTTAGCAGAGTTGCCTACAATAATAGTTACCAGCCGATCATTCAGATGGCTCTTTATGAGGAATCATATGGTAGACGGTGTAGATCACTAATTGGGTGGTTTAAGTCGGGAGAGGCTCGGTTATTGGGTACATACTTGGTTCAGGAGGCCTTAGATAAGGTCAAGATTATACAGGATCGACTTTTTGAAGCTCAGTCTAGGAAAAAGAGTTACGCCGATCGTAAGGTTCGGGATGTGGCATTCATGGTTGGAGAGAGAGTATTACTTCAGGTATCGCCCATGAAGGGTGTCATGAGATTTGGGAAGAAGGGAAAGTTGCGCCCTAGGTATATCAGACCATTTGAGATTCTTGATAGAGTGGGGGAGGTAGCTTATAGACTTCCGTTGCCTCCAGGGTTATCCTCCGTTCATCCGGTATTTTCATGTATCTATGCTCCAGAAATATCATGATGACCCGTCCCACGTGTTAGATTTCAGCTCTGTCCAATTGAACAAAGATTTGACTTATGAGGAGGAGCCGGTAACCATTCTAGACCGGCAAGTTCATCAGTTGAGATCAAAGAGTTACCCTTCAGTTCGAGTGCAGTGGAGGGGTCAGCCTGTTGAGGCAGCTACTTGGGAGTCCAAGTCGGACATGCAAAGTAGAGATCCCCACTTGTTTGCCAGTTCACGTAATTTTCTATGTCCGTTCGAGGACGAATGTTTGTTTTAGAGGTGGAGATTATGATGACCCAAAGGGTCATCTTATAAATTAAGAATCCATTCCAGGCTCATTAGCCTTAAAAAGAATAGTTTTATTTACCTCGATTTGCATGCACAGTTAGAGCATGAAACCGGAAAGCTTTTATGTGAAAATATGAAAAATAATAATTTTTGGAATTTAAAATTTAGTTTTAGTTGGCTTGGTTCAACATTTTTAGTGAACAGACCCGGATCTGTGTTCCGACGATCCCGGAGGTCCGCAGTAAAATATGAGACTTGGATGTATGCTCGGAATTGGATTCTGAGGTTCCTAGCCTAAGAAATCAATTTTTGAAAGAAATTATTTTTGCTGAATTTTTAAGGAAATAAAGAAATAAATTAATGTTTGAACTCATTGGTATCGGGCCCGTATTTTGGTTCCAGAGCCCGGTACAGGTTTGTTATGATATTTAAGTCCTATCTGTGAAATTTGGTGAGAATCAGAGTTGAGTTGATGAGATTCGGACGTGCGGTTGAGAAATAGTGAAATTGAAGCGTTCTTGAGAAAAATCATGAGTTTTGAGGTTAAATTCGTAGTTTTAGATGTTATTTTTGTGATTTGATCACACGAGCAAGTCCGTATGATATTTTTTGACTTGCGTGCATGTTTGGTTTAGAGCCCCGAGGGATCGGGTGAGTTTCAGGTAGGCTTCGGGATGTTTTAAACTTGTAAAATCTGCTGTTGCACCAGTTCTGGTGTGCCCGCACCTGCGAGCCTTTGGCCGCAGGTGCGAGCCTTCCCGCAGGTGCGGCCCTGGCCAGTGTTCCTTTTCCGCAGATGCGGAATCCCCATCGCAGGAGCGGGACTGCGGGAGCGAAAACCCGTCCGCAGATGCGTCCCCAAGGGCCCAGTCCCATTTCCGCAGGAGCGGCCCCCTGTCAGCACGTGCGGATGCGCAGATGCGGCCCAAGCACCGCAGGTGCGAGGGTAGGGCAGTGAGTTCACTTAATTAGAACTCCAGCCCCTTTTCTTCATATTTTTTTTCGAACTAAAAAGACATAGAAGCGATTTTAAACCCACAAGTTTATCCCCAATGTGTTGGTAAACAATTCTAAGCTCTTCTCTTTCAATTACCTAATGTTTTTCATCACTTTTCAATCAAAAATTAAGAATTTTTATGGTAGAAGTTGGGGGTTTGGGTAGAATTAGAGAGTTTTGACCTCGAATTGGGGTCGGATTTTGAAACTAATTGCATACTCGGGCTCAGGGGTGAATGAGTAAATGGAATTTGGTCTGAATCCCGAGTTTGGACCAAGCGGGCCCGGGGTCGGGTTTTAACTTTTTTTGAGAAAACTTAGGAAAACAATGATTTTTCAGTAAAGTTAGTTCCTTTAGCATAAATTAATGATATTAAACTAATTATGATTAGATTCGAGCGGGTTAGAGGCAAATTCGAAAGGAAAAGCGGTAATTGAGCAGTGAGTGGCCTGCGAATTTGAGGTAAGTGCTTGGTTTAACCTTGACTTGAGGGAATAGGAATCCCCAATTTGCTATGTGAAATTACATGTATGTGGTTTATAGGTGAGTTGACGAGTATTTATGCACCCCCAAATTATCTGCTTAACATGACCCCTTTCCCCGTTTCCAATTATTTGCTTCCGGGCTTAATTGTTTCATGATCATAGATGTTTATATGTCGATTTGGATTTGTTAACTAATTGTTAAGTATTGTTTCAAGAATTTTGGAAGTGTTGGCTGTTCTCTTGGTTTTGTTATGTCACATAAGGATTGAGCTGGATGTCAGTGTTACGATATGTAT
>MDKI01068392.1:0-12578 GCA_005239505.1 Nicotiana paniculata | reverse complement strand
AATCAATTGATTTATTGGGATTTTTATAGGACGATACGGCGAGTAAAAATCACATGCTCATAGTCGCCACCCAGGATGAGACAGTGTTTCACCTGTAGACTTAGGGATGGAAACAGAGGATAAAGATTACACAAATGCACAATGGGATGGTGACAAACAATGGTAACTTAAACCGACATAATGAGAATTAGGATTAAGTGTGGACCGTATACCTTTTCGTAGTGTAATCGGTTGATTTAGAGGAGATGAGTCCGCAGTATTAGCAAGGTCAGGTGCAGGACGTGAATCAGCTGGGCCTGATGCTAGATGCGGGAAGCGATGATAAGTCAGGAGTGGTAGAGCTGTAGAAGGTTGAATTGGACTAGGTGGTGGCAGTGGAGCTATAGTTGGTGGAACCGGACTAGGTGGTGACACTGGACTCGGTGGTGCTGTAACTGGAGCTATGGAGGAAGATGAATGGGAGGTAGTGAATGAATCTCCAAAAGACGAAACTGGTAGCACCTCAGAAATATCGAAGTGATTAACTGGACCTGTGAAGTATGATTGGGTTTCAAAGAAGGTAACATCAGCAGACATAAGAAAACACTGGAGGTCAGGAGAATAACATCGATATCCCTTTTGCATTCTCGAGTAACCCATAAATATGCACTTAAGAGCACGGGGAGATAACTTATCTTTTCCTGGAGTAAGGTCATGAACAAAACACGTACTCCCAAAGACACGAGGTGGAAGAGAGAACAAAGGTAAGTGGGGAAACAGGACAGGGAATGGAACTTGATTCTGGATAGCTGAAGATGACGTACAATTAATAAGATAGAAAGATGTAAGAATTGCATCCTCCCAAAAATGCAGCGGAACATGAGATTGTATGAGTAGGGTACGAGCAATTTCAATAAGATGTCTATTCTTTATTTCAGCTACCCCATTTTGTTGGGATGTGTACGGACAAGATGTTTGATGAATAATCTCATGAGAGTTCATAAATTGCTGAAATGGTGAAGACAAATACTCTAGGGCATTATCACTACAAAATGTGCGGATAGAAACCCCAAATTGATTTTGAATTTCACCATGGAAGGTCTAGAAAATAGAAAACAACTCAGATCGATTTTTCATTAAAAATATCCAAGTGCACCTGGAATAATCATCAATGAAACTGACAAAGTAGCGGAATCCCAAGGTAGAACTAACCCGACTAGGACCCCAAACATCTGAATGGACTAAAGTAAAATGTGACTCTGCTCGATTATCAAGACGCGCAAGAAATGGGAGCGGGTATGCTTACCGAGCTGACATGACTCACACTCTAGAGTGGACAAGTGAGATAAGCCATGTACCATTTTCTGAAGTTTTGACAAACTGGGATGTCCCAACCGTTTATGTAATAAATCTGGTAAAATTAGTAACGGGACAAGTTATTGAAGGAAGACAAGATGCGATTCCATGTGATTTTGCAAGTATAAGGTAATAAAGTCCATCTGATTCATGTTCGGTACCGTCCTGTACTGTGTTCCTGTATAATAACAAGGTCATCAAGAAATAAAACAGCAAATTTAAGTGATTTGGCTAAGCGACTAACGACTATGAGATTAAAAGAACTACCGGGAACATAAAGAACTGAGTATAAAGGTAAGGAAGGAAGTGGACTTTCTTGATCTATTACAGTTGCCATGGTTTGAGACCCATTGTCCATTGTGACTGTTGGAAGAGATTGAGAATATGAAATACGAGTGAAAAGAGATTTGTTACCAGAAATATGATCAGATGCACATGAATCAACCACCCAAGACTCGGAGGTTGAAGATTGGAATACACAAGTCACGCTACTATCTGTTTGAGCTACGAAAGCTATCCCTGAAGATGTCTGTTTACATGCTTTATACTAAAGGAACTCCATATAATCTGGTATAGAAACCATCTGAATTGCATTGGATCCAGTGGATTGTGAGTCAAAGGCTTGTGATACGAATGCCATTGTAATATTTATGCTGGAAAAAAGCAGAACTTTTTTATACTGTTCACGCCAGAAAAATCAATGTTCACGCCGAAAAAATATAAAAGTGGTCGGAATTTTTGAACTAGATGGGTAGGCTCGGAATTGTGAGGAGAGAAAGTTGTCCTGAAGAAGCTCCGCGAAAAAGTGGCCGGAAAGTGGCCCACGCGCCGGTGCGTGGGTCAGAACCTTCGCTGGAAAAATTCCTCTTGCCGGCACGTGGAAGCTTTTTTGTCGGAGAAATTTAATGGGTTGGTCGCCGAGGGGTGATCTACCTCGTGGTGGTGTTGATTTTTGCACAACACCGACAGAAAGTTACTTTCATGTAGACAAACCTTAGGTCACCGGAAAAATTACACGATGGCTAAGTTCTTTCTTCCCGGTTAACGCTGGAATGATGCACAACGATGTTTTCTCACTAGTGCTCTGATACCACGTGAGAAAGCACGGGAGAAAATATTATTGATTAATATTTTATGTTACAATAAGCCCTATACATAACACATAACCTACTCCTATTACATAAGGGACAGGGACTAATTACATACATTCACATAACTATTCTAACAAAATACTTTTATTGGATCGGGTCATTCGCCTCGGCAGAATCGTGTGTGATATTTGATAAGGAGTTAGTGTACCTATGAGTTTTCCCTGACTTGAGATGTGATATTATATATGGTGTTGACCATTATGAATTCTATTCGAGGTAGTATCCGGTTATTGAGGACTTCGAAGTTATTCTTCTATTAAGGATCATGTTATATACATATATTTGCTCTCATTGTTTTATTTGCCATGCTTCGTACTTGTCTACTTTTATTATACTTGATTTACTGGACCACTAGTAAGTGCTTATATCGATCAGTCGTCACTAATTATTCGGAGTTAGACTAGATACTTATTGGGTACGCATTGTTTTATGTACTCATACCACACTTCTGTACCGATTGGTGCAGTTACTGAGACATGTATATTTGGAGATCATCTTGGCGCAGAGTCACAACTGTTGAGGAGACTTTGTAGTGAGTTGCATTCCATGTATAATCCGCAGCACACGGGGTCCCCATCTTATTCATTTACTATATACTTTCTATATTATATTCCAGACATATAATATTTTAATATTGTACTTCTTAGTAGATGCTCATACACTTGTGACACCTAGTTTTGGGGGCTTCTAGTGGATGTTCACAGTTGCACTTATTATTATTATCACTTTATTTCATGTATTATTCATACTCGATATTTTGGTAAAGGAGAATATATGTTTCCATGAATTTTTGATTTAATTAGGTATATTTAATGAAATTCCTGATTTTAAAAGCTAAACGGAAAATTAAGTTATAGATTTACGCGTTGGCTTGCTTAACAGTCCTGTTAGGCGCCATCACGAACTATTATAAGATTTAGGTCGTGACAGTAAATTAAAACACAATCTAAAAATCACCATTATTGCAAGCTTGAAAAACTGTGGGTCTTGAATTTTAGATATGAGGAGTAAGTATAAATCAAGATGGTGTTTCTAAAAAAAATTGAAAACTATATAAACTCTCAATTTTGACATATTATTAATGTTTTTGATATTTGTACTAAAGAAAGAAGAATATTTGAGAAACATAAGATGTTAGAACTTTTATGTACAAATGACTGATGTTCAGTCATATATGCTTGAACTTCATGCAAAAATATTTGGGGTTTGCTTCCAAATTGTCTAAAGTTAGACTTTGACAAGCCAAATTTCATATGTGTATCTGAACTTCAGACTTGCTCGTCAGAAGTTTATTTGAAGTGACTAAACTTGCAAAAATTAGGAACTTCAGCTATGACTTAAATGGGTGTCTTGAAATAGTAAATCTTTTATGTAGCGCATATTTTTGCGCCACCCATTGAATTCATACTCATTTTAAATAAAAAAATTAAATGATACCCACTTGAGATATTTTTAAGATATATACACTTTTCTCTTCTTCTTTACTGTTATTTTCTTCTTCTTTGTGCTTATAATTCCTCCTCCTCCTCCTCCTTCTCCTTAGTTGAGTTTGCTATATTTGTTGTTGTTTTGACAATTTGATGAATGCGATTTATTCTTTATGATATTTGAAAGTTATGTTTCGAATTTGATCTTATTTGGATTAGATTTAGGTATTGAATCGTGTATTGAATTGAAATTTGAAGAACAAGTTTATGTTTCAGAACTTAAGATTTGAAATCTGAAGTTATATTCAATGGATTGAACTACTTAAGTTTCGATTTTTTAAAGTTGCATTTGAAAGATAGAACAACTTCAGATTGATTTCTAAAATTATATTGACGAGATTGAACAACTTCAACTTTAATTTCTGAAGTTGCATCGAAGAGATTGAACAACCGGTATGCAAAAGTTTGTACAATACATGTATAACTTTAATGGTGGCCCTAAAAGTGAGTATATAAGAAAGGGAAACTTACACAAATGTCTCAAATAAGTCTCAACTTACCAACCTCTAGCCATTAGTCATAAACTTACCAAAACTAGCCAATCACATATAAAAATTGAAAAACCAAATAAATAAGGTTCTTTCTCTCAAAGAATAACATGTAAAAATCTCCTTCCATATTTTTAGCGTAATTAGCAACATTAGATGAAAGACGGAAAGGAAATTTCATGGATGAGGTAGCAAATACGTTGATGAAATATAAAAAAATATACAATATTCCAAAAGTCTAAGCAAAAAAGAAATTTTTTCAATGGGTATAGTTGAAATTCATTGAAAACTTATAGATAAGTCAATATACAAAATTTGAGGAAGATTGGAGGTGATTTGAACTGGTTTTGTATCAAAATTCGTAGTTAAATCAAGTTCAAAAAATTCTTCTGCGACACATGTATTACGCATTTATCTCACACACAGATATACATGGATATATGTATAATACACAATTGATACAAATATGATACATATGTGATACACAAATGATACGCAGTGTGATGCATCATTTTTTTTTCATGTTCGGTTTTTACTTTAAATTTTTAATTCAACCACCTCAAAACTTCACCAAATCATCCAAAAACTGAGATTCAAGCTCTATTAGATGTACACAATATATTCTAATAACACCCACTCAAATACTAATAATATTTAACTAATATTAGTAATATTTTATGAATTGGATAATTTTTATAATGAATTACTTATAAATGGACAGATTTCCCTATATGAAAATGCGCCCTTGAAATCAGCTATGTGTGCACTTGCCAAATCTCAACAAAGTAACCCAATTGCCACAGTAAATTCGAAAGCCCAAATATGGATCCAAATTAATGTACTACATCTTGTGATCTGCTTCTCACAGAGTCCGCCCCCTCAACAAACAATGTTTCTTAGAGCTAAACTCCAACCATGTAAAATCTCCCGCTTTTTCTCAATTGAAGCAACAAAACAGGCTTTCAATAATCAACAAGGATATTCTCCCATTACTCCACAACTCTTACGCCTCTTAAAAAAATGCATAACAATCAAACAAGTCCAACAAATTCATACCCAAATGTTAATTTACTCTATAGACAAAGCCAACTATTTGCTCTCAAAAATTATAGACCTCAAAGATTTCAACTATGCTACTCTTCTTTTTTCACATATTCATAGCCCCAATGAGTATGCTTTTAATATAATGATAAGAGGGCTGACTACAACATGGCAAAAATTTGATCTTTCGTTGGAACTTTACTACAAAATGAAGTCTTTAGGCTTGAAAACTGATAATTTCACTTATCCTTTTGTGTTTATGTGTTGTGGGAATCTTTTAGCAGTGGAACTTGGTAAATTAGCTCATTGTGAGGTGGTGAAAAATGGGTTGTTTGTGGATTTTCACGTTGGTCACTCCTTGATTACTATGTATTCAAGAATCGGGAAGATGGGTTTTGCAAGGAAAGTGTTTGATGAAATGTCGCAAAGAGATTTGGTTTCGTGGAATTCAATGATTTCAGGGTATGCTCAAACGGGTTGCTCGAGAGAGGCAGTGGGATTGTTTATGGAGATGAGGAATGAGGGGTTTGAACCTGATGAGAGGACACTTGTGAGTGTTCTTGGGGCATGTGGTGACTTGGGGGATGTGAATTTGGGAAAGCAGGTAGAGGATTATGTTGTGGAGAAGAGAATGGAGCTGAATTCTTTTATGGGTTCTGCTCTAATTAGCATGTATGGGAAATGTGGAGATTTGGTTTCTGCTAGAAGGATCTTTGATGGCATGAAGAAGAAAGATGTGATTACTTGGAATGCGATGATATCAGGGTAAACACTTATTTTACCTTTTTTTATCCCCGGCTATTTGCATTCTTTTTCTTTTTTAGTTTGGCAGTTAAGTCCTTCAGACCTTCACTATTTGCATTGCAAGGTCAGGTTTCGTTTTATTGAGATCATCATTTTACTCTTTGGTTCACACTGGGAAAAAAGATTTATATAGGTGATACCAGTTAGTTTGGAATATATTTTAGTCATGTTAGTACATTTACCTAAGGTCTTATTCCTGGGAGTTTTTAGCTCTATCGGAGATTTTATGCTCAGTAGAAAATATAGAGAACTTCTAGTACTTAGTTTTATAATGTTGGCCTGAGACGAATTTAAATGGAGAAACATGAGGATTCATATATCAAATACCAACTTGCCTGAGACTTAGGCATACTCGTCGTTGCAGTTTGTATCGTTTTACTATTTGGCAAGGGGTACACCAAATCTGAACCAGGCATGCAGTATCTCTTTCAACAAAATCTATGTGAAAATCCATGCTAGTTTCTCGCCAATACAATTCTATTGGCTGATCGTTTTAAATTTTACAAATGGATGTGCATTTAGACAACCAAAAGTATAAGTTTGTTTTCCAACATAAAAGATGTGAAGCCTGCTCTGATTTATGTCTTATCTCTTTGAGTTACTTCTTTCTGTTTTACTAGTACAACTATTTTATTATTCTCCTTTGTTACTTCCATGGATGTAATTAAATATTTATTACAGGTATGCACAAAATGGGTTGTCCGAAGAAACAATCTCTTTGTTCAATGCCATGAAGGAGACAGCAGTTAACCTAAATAATATCACGCTGGTAAGTGTTCTTTCTGCATGTGCTTCAATTGGAGCTTTGGATGTTGGAAAATGCATTGATGACTATGCATCAAGAAGAGGTATAAAGCATGACATATATGTAGCCACGGCCTTAATTGATATGTATGCAAAATGCGGCAATCTGGATGATGCATATCAAATTTTTGAAAGCATGCCTGGAAAAAATGAGGTCTCTTGGAATGCAATGATCTCTGCTCTTGCCTTTCACGGAAGAGCACAAGAGGCATTATCCCTGTTTGAGCGCATGTCACTCGAGTGTAGTGATTCCTGCCCTGATGATGTCACATTTGTTGGAGTACTCTCCGCATGTGTACATGCAGGATTGGTTGATGAAGGCAGGCGCTTGTTTGATCTAATGAGTTCATCGTTTGGATTGGTTCCAAAAGTTGAGCATTACTCTTGCATGGTTGACCTTTTGTCTCGTGCTGGTCGTGTATATGAGGCGTGGGACTTTATCGAGAAGATGCCTCAAAAGCCAGATGAGATTTTACTTGGAGCATTGCTTGGTGCATGTCAAAAGCTGAAAAATATTGATGTTGGGGAACGAGTGATGCAGCAACTTCTGGAGATGGAACCATCGAATTCGGGTAATTATATAATATCATCAAAGATATATGCAAATCTCAGAAGGTGGGATGATTCAGCAAGGATGAGACAATTAATGAGACAGAAAGGTGTTACCAAAATTCCAGGTTGTAGCTGGATTGAGATGGATTCTCAACTCGTTGAATTTCGTGCTGGCAGTTCATCCCATCCAATTGCAGATGAGATTCACCAGGCACTTGACTTGTTGTATGAGGAGATGGCTATAGAAGGTTATGTTCCAAATGTGAATCTTGTATAGAAAGGTGAGGATGAAGATATTTCGATTCTTGTTATGCTTATAAGGTGGAACCTCAACATATTTATTAAGAGAGAAAAATACGAGAAAAGAAAAGAGAAAAGGTAGGCATTGTACTAAGGAAAATCTGGGTCTCAAATGTTCAATTTAAGATTTTGACAACATGGTTCAAGATAAAAAGCTATACCTCTTTAATGCGTTGCTCTGACTGCCACTTTTCACGTGAAAATGAAGTCGGTCTGTATCGCATTATAATGCAATGTTAGTTGGGTTTCATTCAGTAATCATAAAAGCCAGTCAATTTCTTGGATAGCTGCTTGAATTGTAATGAACTTTGGATATTTTTCAAACTATAGCTGAAAATTTCTAATTTATGAGAAATTATTGAAAATTTATAATGGCTTGTATGTCTTAATATAAAGGTTGTTGCAAGAGATTAACTGTCTTGATGAAAGAGAGTTTCTTTTTATTTAAGTTGTAGCAATGCTGCCTAGGTTCTATTTCAAGCTTGGGTTACTTGTTTTCTATCTCTTGAGATGGTGAAAGAGCTAATATCTTCTTCAAGTATTATAGAATTACTTGCTACTCGAAATTCATCTAACTTAAGATATTTTACAATTTGCCTACAGTATGTAACTTGCTGCTCAGATTGTTGGATAGGGCACTCGGTACCTTTATGTTCGTATGGGCTTGAGCTGAATGCATGGTCAGTTTGTTGGATTTTGGTAATCGGCACACGTCCATGTGAATCCTGACTTGCCAGGTGCATATATGGTCTTATTTATATCTGCTCGTTACCTCAAGTATATGTTCCATTACATGTTACCTAGTTCTCATGACTCTCAACTCTCTGTATTTCTCATTGACCTGTGGATGTAGGACCTTTTGTTCCTGCTTCAGAACCAGACATAGTAACTTTACATAGCGATTTCACCGAGATCAAGCAAGAAGTAAAACACTTAACCAAGATTCCCCAAATTATACTGTGTATGCTTCAGTGTAACCTTATATCAGCTACAATCTGCTTTTGTGCAAGAAACTTTCCTTTCTTGCTCGTCGAGGCATGTCATTAGCAAACTGCGACCTAATACTGGTGTTCTCTTAAGCTCATGCATAACTGTACAAGACTTTCTCATCTTCTTGCTGGCCATTAAAAGCTACTGCAATCTCAGCCATGCTAAGTGCATATCAAGATTCTTCTCTCAAATCCAACAACCATTGTGGACATCATCCAAGAACATCCAGCAGGTGGATTGTCAATTTTGTTGCTCCTTGACTGGTTGATTTTGCTGATATTTTTTATTTTAGTTAAAGAGTGAAAAGTTCAGCAACAGACTAGAGAAATTGAATGTTTACGGGCGGGGCAAGTTGAAAGTTTGCGGGTTAAGGCTTTAACCCCTCCCCCCTGCCTTGCCCGCTTGCCATCTCTACTGGCTGTCGCTCTTCCTCTCCTTTCTTTTTGCGCTAAAAGCTGTATCTCATACTGTGAAAGACCTTTTAGTTCTTTGATTTCTATTGTCAAGGGAATTTTTCTCTTATATAACAAATTATGAGCAGTTAAGACTTTTCTTGCATATGCCAATGCAAAATAGAAGTGAATTTATTATCTTTTAATCAGCAGTTTGGAGGTGTAAATTGCAATTTCCCCCAAAAAATATGATGGAAAAATCATTTGTATATTTATTCAGTGGAAGAAAAGCTGATAAAAATCTTGGAGTATCACAACTACTCAAAAAAAGATCAACAGGTCCAAGGGTGTATAAGTAAGGGTGCAATAATTGACCTATACCCATATGTGGAATGTAGGACCCAAACACCACTAAATTCATTCTTCCAGACATGAAAGAAATGATATTGTGGTCCGTGAGTTTCAACAAGTCACATTCCAAGGGTCATGTATATTCTTTTTCAGGTTTCAAGAAACAGTTTGGCTTTTTTAATCATAGTTTACCTTTCAGTTTCATTTCTTTGCGATTTGTAAAATTTGGTCTTATAATTTCTCAAATTCTCTTTTTAACAACAAACTGCAGCGTTGATTTTGACTTTTTGCAGGTTTTGTTTGAATCAATCTGCAGAAACATTCAACAGCTTCTTTCCAGCTGCTAAATATAGGTAACATTTGATGAGGCTTAGAACTCTTTATTACCTCTTGTTTTTCCTGTTATCATAATTGATGTTTTGTTTAATCTAGGAAACTAGTAAGGAGAGGAGCAAAAATTTTTCGAAGTAGGTTTTCGTCCTACAGTTGGTGACAGAGATGGCTTATGTTGCTGTGATTCCTCTCTTACGAACTCTGGAGCAATTTGTAAAGCTGCAGCCTCATTGGATAAGTGCTGAAATAAGAATAATGGTGGACTCTCTCCTTGTTAGTCTTGAAGATTTTCAAAACTTTCTCGAGAACACGAGCAAGAGAAGTCAAGATCATGGACAGATTAAAGAGCTGGAGAGAGATATTAGAACTGTAATAAATGAAGCAGAGGATGTGATTGAACTAAAGATATATGAAATTAATCAATTGGATCGAACGATTGCAAGCAAGGTATTATTCGAAATCTTGCCTCCACTTGTAGAAAAGATTAACCTTGTGAAAAGGGAGGTGATGGGATAAAATCCATGTCTATGGTGATCCAATGAATGAGAATCTGCAGTTGGGTCATTCATCTAGACAAGCTGCAAATCTGAATCTAGAAACTATTGTTGTAGGTCTTGAGGACGACTTGATGAAAATCAAGAGAAGATTAACAGGGCCCCCGTCTACTCGTGAAATTGTCCCGATTCTGGGAATGGGGGGGATAGGTAAAAACGACACTTGCTAAAAAGGCATACGATGATTCTGAAATCAGGCACCGGTTTGATGTCCATGTTTGGGTGACAGTCTCTCAAGAATACCGAATTAGAGATTTGTTGTTAGGTGTTCTTTCTTGTACTTCAGATGAGATCAAAGAGACTGATGATCAACTGATGGATATGATATACAAAAACTTAAAGCGTAAGAGGTACCTAGTTGTCATGGATGATATTTGGAGTAATGATATCTGGGATCTTATGACAAGAACTTTTCCAGACGACAACAATGGTAGTCGAATTATTTTGACTTGTAGGCTCAAAGATGTGGCTATGCATGCTGACCCTGACAGCCCCCCTCATGAGATGAGACTCTTGAGTTCAGATGATAGTTGGAAGTTACTTCATGACAAGGTGTTTGGGGTAGAACATGAGATTTGTCCTCCTGAACTAAAGGATATCGGGAAGCAAGTAGCACAAAAATGCCAAGGACTACCTTTAGCTCTTCTAGTGGTTGCAGGACATCTCTCTAAAATTGCTAGAACACCAGAAAGTTGGGGAGATGTTGCCAAAAGTGTAAGTATAGTTTCTGCTACTGAATCAGATAAAATTCTAGGAGTGCTTGCTATGAGTTACAATTACTTACCTAATCACCTTAAACCATGTTTCCTTTACATGGGAGTCTTTCCAGAAGATAGCGAGGTTAACATTGTGACATTGATCAACTTATGGGTTTCTGAAGGTTTTCTAGAGAAAGAAAGGCTCAAAAGCATGGAACAAGTGGGAAGAGATTGTTGGGAGGATCTAGTTAGTAGGCATCTGATAATGGTTAGAAAGAGGAGATTTAACGGCGAGTTGAGAACATGTGGTGTTCATGATCTGGTTCGCGACTTGATTTTAAGAGAAGCTGAGAAAGAGAGGTTCTTGCAGGTTACTAGAACTTACGAAGCCACGAATCCTTCGGCAAAGAAGCTTCATGTTCGTCGCTACAGCTTCAATCCGGACATTTATGAGGCTGATTGCTGGGAGGAGTCCAGTCTCATCAGAACAGTGCACTTACGTGGATTTGGTCGATTTTTTCATTTTCAGCACTTCAAACTGAAGAGTGTTGGTAATCCCTTATTATGAGTTTCAAGATTTCCCTCTTGAGATAACAAAATTAGTACATCTCAGATACCTTCAGTTCTGGTGTAATGATGATATTCACCAGTTAGTGTCAAAGCTATATAATCTGCAGACCTTCATTTTTCGTCACGGAGGTCTTAAACCTCCAACTATACCTAAGACAATTTGGGAAATGAAACATTTAAGGCATCTTCATGTTGTCAAGGGAGTCGTTTCTCTTGCTATTCCGATTAAGTCTGGTTTCATGCTAGAAAATTTGGAGAGACTTTCCTGTCTAAATTTGTCCAACTGTACTTATGAATTGTTTTCTGCTATTCCAAATCTTAAGAGGCTGAAGATTCATGAAAATTGGAGGGAATGCAAGAGAGAGAAGATTTCCCAGCACCTAGATAGTCTTTCCTGTTTAAAAAAATCTTGAAATATTGAAGTTCAGGTACCAAGGAGCCTACTGTCGCCAGCTACCATGGAAGTTTTCGTTACCTACATCTCTGAAGAGGTTGACTTTAAGAAATACTCTTCTTCTTTTGGAAGACAAGGCAAATATTCTAATGTTGCCAAACCTCGAAGTGCTTAAAATTAAAGATGGATTTGTTAATGATGAGTGGAGATTAAATGGTGAAGAGATTTTCAGTCAACTTAAGTTTCTCCTAATCAGTGTAACATCTCTGAGGCACTGGGATGCTGGGAGCGTTAACTTCCCAAAACTACAACGCCTAGTGTCACACCCCTTTTC
>ML346734.1:0-11356 GCA_005239505.1 Nicotiana paniculata | reverse complement strand
ATCATTTCGAAGCATTGGTTATGGTTCCTTGGGTGGTATTTGGTGTCCCGGACAAATATCATGTGATCCAGTACCAGCTCTGTACCAAGGCGTCCGACCTGGACCATGGCAGGCGTCATTACAGGCAGGACTAGCAGAATTCCAGTTTAATTGCCATAAAATGCCAAAAAATGTAACTTGGTTATTTCGAAGAGTTGGTTATGGTTACTTGGGTCGTATTTGATGTCCCGGAGAAATATCATGCAATCCGGTACCGGCTCCGTACCAAGGCGTCCGAACTGGACCATGGCAGGCAATAATAGAGGCACGACTGGCGGAATTCCAATTTAATTGCCATCAAATTCCAAAAAAATGTAATTTGATTATTTCGAAGCGTTGGTTATGGTTCCTTGGGTCGTATTTGATGACCTGGATAAATATCATGCTATCCAGTACCGGCTCCGTATTAAGGCGTCCGGTCTGGACCATGGCAGGCGATAATACAGGCACGACTTGCGGAATTCCAATTTAATTGCCATTAAATGCCAAAAAATGTAACTTGTTCATTTCGAAGCGTTGGTTATGATTCCTTGGGTCGTATTTGATGTACTGGACAAATATCATGCTATCCCATACCGACTCTGTACCAAGGCGTCCGGCCTGGACCATGGCAGGCGATAATAAAGGCACGACTGGTGGAATTCCAGTTTAATTGCCATAAAATGCCAACAAATTTAACTTGATCATTTCAAAGCGCTGGTTATGGTTCCTTGGGTGGTATTTGATGTCCCAGACAAATATCATGTGATCCAGTACCAGCTCCGTACCAAGGCGTCCGGCCTGGTCCATGGCAGGCGATATTACAGGCAGGACTAGCAGAATTCCAGTTTAATTGCCATAAAATTCCAAAAAATTTAACTTTATCATTTCGAAGAGTTGGTTATGGTTACTAGGGTCGTATTTGATGTCCCAGAGAAATATCATGCAATCCATTACCGGCTCCGTACCAAGGCGTCTGGACTGGACCATCGCAGGCGATAATAGAGGCACGACTGGCGAAATTCCAGTTTAATTGCCATAAAATTCCAAAAAATGTAATTTGATATTTTCGAAGCGTTGGTTATGGTTAGTTGGGTCGTATTTGATGACCTGGACAAATATCATGCTATCGAGTACCGGCTTTGTATTAAGGTGTCCGGTCTGGACCATGGCAGGCGATAATACAGGCACGACTTGCGGAATTCCAGTTTAATTGCCATAAAATGCCAAAAAATGTAACTTGTTCATTTCGAAGCGTTGGTTATGGTTACCTGGGTCGTATTTTATGTACCGGAAAAATATCATGCTATCCGGTACCGGCTCCGTACCAAGGCGTCCGACCTGGACCATGGCAGGCGATAATACATGCACGACTGGCGGAATTCCAGTTTAATTGCCATAAAAGGCCAAAAATAGTAACTTGATCATTTCAAAGCGTTGGTTATGGTTCCTTGGGTCATGTTTAATGTCCCGATCAAATATCATGCAATCCGGTACCGGCTTCGTACCAAGGCGTCCGTTCTGGACCATGGGAGGAGATAAATACAGGCACGACTGGCAGAATTCTAGTTTAATTGCCATAAAATGCCAAAAAATGTAACTTGATAATTTCGAAGAGTTGGTTATGGTTCCTTGTGTTGTATTAGATGTCCCAGAAAAATATCATATGATTCGGTCTCGGCTCCGTACCAAGGCGTCCGGCCTGGACCATGGCAGGCGATAATACAGGCACGACTGGCAGAATTTCAATTTAATTGCCATAAAATGCCAAAAAATGTAACTTTATAATTTTGAAGCATCGGTTATGGTTCCTTGGGTGGTATTTGATGTCCTAGAAAAATATCATGCGGTCCAGTACCAGCTCCGTACCAAGGTGTCCGGCCTGAACCATGGCAGGCGATATTACAGGCAGGACTAGCGGAATTCTAGTTTAATTGCCATAAAATGCCAAAAATGTAACTTGATCATTTTGAAGAGTTGGTTATGGTTACTTGGGTTGTATTTGATGTCCCGGAGAAATATCATGCAATCCGGTACCGGCTCCGTACCAAGGCGTCTGGACTGGACCACGGCAGGCGATAATAGAGGCACGACTTGCAGAATTCCAGTTTAATTGCCATAAAATTCCAAAAAATGTGATTTGATCATTTCGAAGCGTTGGTTATGGTTCCTTGGGTCGTATTTGATGACCTGGATAAATATCATGCTATCCGGTACGAGCTCCATATTAAGGCGTCCGGTCTGGACCATGGCAGGCGATAATACCGGCACAACTTGCGGAATTCCAATTTTATTGAAATAAAATGCCAAAAAAAGTAACTTGTTCATTTCGAAGCGTTGGTTATGGTTACTTGGGTCGTATTTGATGTACCAGACAAATATCATGCTATCCGGTACCGGGTCCGTACCAAGGCGTCCGGCCTGGACCATGGCTGGCGATAATACGGGCACGACTTGCGGAATTCCAGTTTAATTGCCATAAAATGCCAAAAAATGTAACTTAATCATTTCAAAGCGTTGGTTATGGTTCCTTGGGTCATATTTAAGGTCCCGGTCAAATATCATGCGATCCTGTACAGCTTCGTACCAAGGCGTCCGGTCTGGACCATGGGAGGTGATAAATACAGGCACGACTGGCGGAATTCCAGTTTAATTGCCATAAAATGCCAAAAAATGTAACTTGATAATTTCGAAGAGTTGGTTTTGGTTCCTTGTGTTGTATTTGATGTCTCAGAGTTATGGTTCCTTGTGTTGTATTTGATTTCCCAGAAAAATATCATATGATCCGGTATCGGTTCCGTACCAAGGCGTCCGTCCTGGACCATGGCAGGCGATAATACAGGCACGACTGGCAGAATTCCAATTTAATTGCCATAAAATGCCAAAAAATGTAACTTGATCATTTCGAAGCATTGGTTATGGTTCCTTGGGTGGTATTTGATGTCCCAGACAAATATTATGTGATCCAGTACCAGCTCCGTACCAAGGCGTCCGGCCTTGACCATGGAAGGCGATATTACAGGCAGGACTAGCGGAATTCCAGTTTAATTTCCATAAAATGCCAAAAAATGTAACTTGATCATTTCGAAGAGTTGTTTATGGTTACTTGGGTCGTATTTGATGTCTCGGAGAAATATCATGCAATCCGGTACCGGCTCCGTACCAAGGCGTCTGGAGACCATGGCAGGCAATAATAGAGGCACGACTGGCGAAATTCCAGTTTAATTGCCATGAAATTCTAAAAAAATGTAATGTGATCATTTCGAAGCGTTGGTTATGGTTCCGTGGGTCGTATTTGATGACCTGGATAAAAATCATGCTATCCAGTACCGGCTCCGTATTAAGGCGTCCGGTCTAGACCATTGCAGGCGATAATACAGGCACGACTTGGGGAATTCCAGTTTAATTGCCATCAAATGCCAAAAAATATAACTTGTTCATTTTGAAGCGTTGGTTATGGTTACNGATCCGGTACCAGCTCCGTACCAAGGAGTCCGGCCTGGACCATGGCAGGCGATAATACAGGCACGACTGGCGGAATTCCAGTTGAATTGCCATAAAATGCCAAAAAATGTAACTTGATCATTTCAAAGCGTTGGTTATGGTTTCTTGGGTCATATTTAATGTCCCGGTCAAATATCATGCGATCCGGTACCGGCTTCGTACTAAGGCATCCCGTCTGGACCATGGGAGGAGATAAATACATGAACAACTGTTGGAATTCCAGTTTAATTGCCATAAAATGCCAAAAAATATAACTTGATAATTTCGAAGAGTTGGTTATGGTTCCTTATGTTGTATTTGATGTCCCAGAAAAATATCATATTATCCGGTATCGGCTCCGTACCAAGGTGTCCGGCCTGGACCATGGCAGTTGATAATACAGGCACGACTGGCAGAATTCCAATTTAATTGCCATAAAATGCCAAAAAATGTAACTTGATCATTTCGAAGCATTGGTTATGGTTCCTTGGGTGGTATTTGATGACCTGGACAAATATCATGTGATCCAGTACCAGCTCCGTACCAAGGCGTCCGGCCTGGACCATGGCAGGCGATATTAGTAGCAGGACTAGCGGAATTCCAGTTTAATTTCCATAAAATTCCAAAAAATGTAATTTGATCATTTCGAAGCGTTTGTTATGGTTCCTTGGGTCGTATTTGATGACCTGGATCAATATCATGCTATCCAGTACCGGCTCCGTATTAAGGCATCCGGTCTGGACCATGGCAGGCGATAATACAGGCACAACTTGCGGAATTCCAGTTTAATTGCCATAAAATGCCAAAAATGTAACTTGTTCATTTCGAAGTGTTGGTTATGGTTACTTGGGTCGTATTTGATGTACCGGACAAAAATCATGCTATACGGTACCGGCTCCGTACCAAGACGTCCGGCCTGGACCATGGCTGGCGATAATATAGGCACGACTTGCAGAATTCCAGCTTAATTACCATAAAATGCCAAAAAATGTAACTTGATCATTTCAAAGCGTTGGTTAGGGTTCCTTGGGTCATATTTAATGTCCCGGTCAAATATCATGCGATCCGGTACTGACTTCGTACCAAGGCGTTCGTTCTAGACCATGGGAGGTGATACAGGCACGACTAGATTCCAGTTTAATTGCCATAAAATGCCAAAAAATGTAACGTGATAATTTTGAAGAGTTAGTTATGGTTCCTTGTATTGTATTTGATGTCCTAGGGTTATGGTTCCTTGTATTGTATTTGATGTCCCAGAAAAATATCATATGATCCGGTATCGGTTCCGTACCAAGGCGTCCGGCCTGGACCATGGCAGGCGATAATACAGGCACGACTGGCAGAATTCCAGTTTAATTGCCATAAAATGCCAAAAAATGTAACTTGATCATTTCGAAGCATTGGTTATGGTTCCTTGGGTGGTATTTGATGTGTCGGACAAATATCATGCGATCTAGTACCAGCTCCGTACCAAGGCTTCCGGCCTGGACCATGGCAGGCGATATTACAGGCAGGACTAGCGGAATTCCAGTTTAATTTCCATAAAATGCCAAAAAATGTAACTTGATCATTTCGAAGAGTTGTTTATGGTTACTTGGGTCATATTTGATGTCTCGGAGAAATATCATGCAATCCGGTACCGGCTCCGTACCAAGGCGTCTGGACTGGACCATGGCAGGCGATAATAGAGGCACGACTGGCGGAATTCCAGTTTAATTGCCATAAAATTCCAAAAAAATATAATTTGATAATTTCGAAGCGTTGGTTATGGTTCCTTGGATTGTATTTGATGACCTGGATAAATATCATGATATCCAGTACCGGCTCCATATTAAGGTGTCCTGTCTAGACCATGGCAGGCGATAATACAGGCACGACTTGCGGAATTCCAGTTTAATTGCCATCAAATGCCAGAAAATGTAACTTGTTCATTTCGAAGCGTTGGTTATGGTTACTTGGGTCATATTTGATGTACCGGACAAATATCATACTATTCTGTACCGGCTCCATACCAAGGCGTCCGGCCTGGACCATGGCAGGCGATAATACAGGCACGATTGGCGGAATTCCAGTTTAATTGCCATAAAATGCCAAAAAATCTAACTTGATCATTTCAAAGAGTTGGTTATGGTTCCTTGGGTCATATTTAATGTCCCGGTCAAATATCATGCGATCCGGTACCGGCTTCGTAGTAAGGCGTCCCGTCTGGACCATTGGAGGAGATAAATACAGGAACGACTGGTGGAATTCCAGTTTAATTGCCATAAAATGCCAAAAAATATAACTTGATAATTTCGAAGAGTTGGTTATGGTTCCTTGTGTTGTATTTGATGTCCCAGAAAAATGTCATATGATCTTGGTATCGGCTCCGTACCAAGGTGTCCGGCCTGGACCATGGCAGGCGATAATACAGGCACGACTGGCAGAATTCCAATTTAATTGCCATAAAATGCCAAAAAATGTAACGTGATCATTTCGAAGCATTGGTTATAGTTCCTTGGGTGGTATTTGATGTGTCGGACAAATATCATGCGATCTAGTACCAGCTCCGTACCAAGGCGTCCGGCCTGGACCATGGAATGCGATATTACAGGCAGAACTAGCGGAATTCCAGTTTAATTGCCATAAAATTCCTAAAAATTTAACTTGATCATTTCGAAGAGTTGTTTATGGTTACTTGGGTCGTATTTGATGTCCCAAAGAAATATCATGCAATCCGGTACCGGCTCCGTACCAAGGCGTCTCGACTGGACCATGGCAGGCGATAATAGAGGCACGACTAACGGAATTCCAGTTTAAGTGCCATAAAATTCCAAAAAAATGTAATTTAATCATTTCGAAGCGTTGGTTATGGTTCCTTGGGTCGTATTTGATGACCTGGATAAATATAATGTTATCCAGTACCGGCTCCGTATTAAGGCGTCCGGTCTGGACCATGGCAGGTAATAATACAGGCACGACCTGCGGAATTTCAGTTTAATTGCCATAAAATGCCAAAAAATGTAACTTGTTCATTTCGAAGCGTTGGTTATGGTTACTTGGGTCGTATTTGATGTACCGGAAAAAAATCATGCTATCCGGTACCGGCTCCGTACCAAGGCATCCAGCCTGGACCATGGCAGGCGATAATACAGGCACGACTGGCGGAATTCCAGTTTAATTGCCATAAAATGCCAGAAAATGTAACTTGATCATTTCAAAGCGTTGGTTATGGTTCCTTGGGTTGTATTTGATGACCTGGATAAATATCATGCTATCCTGTACCGGCTCACTTTTAAGGCGTCCGGTCTGGACCATGGCAGGCGATAATACAAGCACGACTTGCGAAATTCCAATTTAATTGCCATAAAATGCCCAAAAAAGTAACTTGTTCATTTCGAAGCGTTGGTTATGATTACTTGGGTCGTGTTTGATGTACCGGAAAAATATCATGCTATCCCGTACCGGCTCTGTAACAAGGCGTCCGGCCTGGACCATGGCAGGCGATAATACAGGCACGACTGGCGGAATTCCAGTTTAATTGCCATAAAATGCCAGAAAATGTAACTTGATCATTTCAAAGCGTTGGTTATGGTTCCTTGGGTTGTATTTGATGACCTGGATAAATATCATGCTATCCTGTACCGGCTCACTTTTAAGGCGTCCGGTCTGGACCATGGCAGGCGATAATACAAGCACGACTTGCGAAATTCCAATTTAATTGCCATAAAATGCCCAAAAAAGTAACTTGTTCATTTCGAAGCGTTGGTTATGATTACTTGGGTCGTGTTTGATGTACCGGAAAAATATCATGCTATCCCGTACCGGCTCTGTAACAAGGCGTCCGGCCTGGACCATGGCAGGCGATAATACAGGCACGACTGGCGGAATTCCAGTTTAATTGCCATAAAATGTAAACAAATTTAACTTGATCATTTCAAAGCATTGGTTATGGTTCCTTGGGTGGTATTTGATGTCCCGGGAAAATATCATGTGATCCAGTACCAGCTCTGTACCAAGGCGTCCGGCCTGGACCATGGCAGGCGATATTACAGGCAGGACTAGCGGAATTCCAGTTTAATTGCCATAAAATTCCAAAAAATTTTAACTTGATCATTTCGAAGAGTTGGTTATGGTTACTTGGGTCGTATTTTATGTCCCGGAGAAATATCATGCAATCCGGTACCGGCTCCGTACCAAGGCGTCTGGACTGGACCATGGCATGCGATAATAGAGGCAGGACTGACGGAATTCCAGTTTAATTGCCATAAACTTAAAAAAAATGTAATTTGATCATTTCGAAGCGTTGGTTATGGTTCCTTGGGTGGTATTTGATGACCTGGATAAATATCATGCTATCCAGTACCGGCTCCTTATTAAGGCGTCCGGTCTAGACCATGGCAAGCGATAATACCCGCACGACTTGCGGAATTCCAGTTTAATTGCCATAAAATGCCAAAAAATATAACTTGATAATTTTGAAGAGTTGGTTATGGTTCCTTGTGTTGTATTTGATGTCCCATACAAATATCATATGATCCGGTATCAGCTCCATACCAACGCGTCCGGCCTGGACCATGGCAGGTGATAATATAGGCACGACTGGCAGAATTCCAATTTAATTGCCAAAAAGTGCCAAAAAATGTAACTTGATCATTTCGAAGCATTGGTTATGGTTCCTTGGGTGGTATTTTATGTCCCGGACAAATATCATGCGATCCAGTACCAGCTCCGTACCAAGGCGTCCAGCCTGGACCATGGCAAGCGATATTACAGGCAGGACTAGCAGAATTCTAGTTTAATTGCCATAAAATGCCAAAAAATGTAACTTGATCATTTCGAAGAGTTGGTTATGGTTACTTGGGTCGTATTTGATGTTCTGGACAAATATCATGGGATCTGGTACCGGCCCCATACCAAGGTGTCCGGCCTGGACCATGGATGGCGATAATTAATGCACAACTGGCGGAATTCCAGATTAATTGTCATAAAATGTAACTTGATCATTTCGAAGCGTTGGTTATGGTTTCTTAGGTCATATTTGATGTCCCAGAAAAATATCATGCGACCTGGTACCGGCTCTGTACCAAGGCATCCGGCCTGGACCATGGCAGGCGATAATACAGGCATGACTGATAAAATTCTAGTTTAATTGCCATAAAATGGCACAAAAATGTAACTTGATCATTTCGAAGAGTTGGTTATGGTTACTTGGGTCGTATTTGATGTCCCGGACACATACCATGCTATCCGGTACCGGCTCCGTACCAAGGCGCCCGACCTAGACCATGGCAGGCTATAATAAAGGCACGACTGGCGGAATTCCAGTTTAATTGCCATAAAATTCCAAAAAATGTAACTTAATCATTTCGAAGCGTTATTTATGGTTTCGTGGGTCACATTTGATGTCCCGGTCAAATATCATGTGATCCAGTAGTGGCTTGGTACCAAGGCGTCCGGCCTGGAAGATGGCAGGCGATAATACATGCACAACTGGAGGAATTCCAGTTTAATTGCCATAAAATGCCAAAAATTGTAACTTGATTATTTCAAAGTGTTGGTTATGGTTCCTTGGGTCATATTTCATATCCCGGACAAATATCATGTGACCCGCTACCGGCTTCGTACCAAGGCGTCCGGCCTGGACCATGGCAGGCGATAATACTGGCACGACTGTCGGAATTCCAATTTAATTGCCATAATATGCCAAAAAATGTAACTTGATCATTTCAAAGCATTGGTTATGGTTTCTTGGGTCATATTTGATATCCCGGAAAAATATCATGCGATCCTTTACCGGCACCGTACCAAGGCATCTGGCCTGGACCATGGCACGTGATAATACAGGCACGACTAGCGGAATTCTAGTTTAATTGCCATAAAATGCCAGAAAATGTAACTTGATCATTTCGAAGCGTTGGTTATTGTTCCTTGTGTTGTATTTGATGTCCCGGACAAATATCATGTGATCCGGTATCGGCTCTGTACCAAGGCATCCGGCCTGGACCATGGCAGGCGATAATACATGCACGACTCGCGGAATTCCAATTTAATTGCCATAAAATGCTAAGAAATGTAACTTGATCTTTTCCAAGCATTGGTTATGGTTCCTTGGGTCGTATTTGATGTCCCAAAGAAATATCATGCAATCCGGTACCGGTTCCATACCAAGGCGTCCGACCTGGACCATGGCAGGAGATAATATAGGCACGACTAGCGGAATTCCAGTTTAATTGCTATAAAATGCCAAAAAATGTAACTTGATCCTTTCGAAGAGTTAGTTATGGTTCCTTGGGTCATACTTTATTTACCGGAAAAATATCATGTGATATGGTACCGGCTCCGTACCAAGGCGTCTGGCCTGGACCATGGCATGCGATAATACAGGCACGATTGGCGGAATTCAAGTTTAATTGCTATAAATTGCTAAAAATGTAACTTGATCATTCAGATGCATTGGTTATGGTTTTTTTGGTCGTATTTGATTTCCCGGACAAATATCAAGCGATTTGGTACCGGCTTCGTACCAAGGCGTCCAGACTGGACCATGGCAGGCGATAATACATGCACGACTGGTAGAATTCCAATTTAATTGCCATAAAATGCCAAACAATGTAACTTGATCAGTTCGAAGCGTTGGTTATGGTTCCTTGCATCGTATTTGATGTCCCAGAAAAATATCATGCGATCCGGTAACAGCTCTGTACTAAGGCGTCCGGTCTGGACCATGGCAGGAGATAATACAGGCACGACTGGTAGAATTCCAGTTTAGTGTCCATAAAATGACAAAAAATGTAAATTGATCATTTCGAAGCATTGGTTATGCTTCCTTGTGTCGTATTTGATGTCTCGTACAAATATCATGAGATTTGGTACCGGTTCCGTACCGAGGAGTCCGACCTGGACCATGGCAGGCGATAATACATGCATGACTGGCAGAATTCAAGTTTAATTGCCATAAAATGCCTAAAAAAGTAACTTGATCATTTTGAAGTGTTGGTTATGGTTCCTTGGGTCATATTTGATGTCTCGGATAAATATCATGCGATTCGGTACCGGCTACGTATCACGGCGTCCGACCTAGCCATGGTAGTTCATAATAAAGACACGACTGACGGAATTCTAACTTAATTGCCATAAAATGCCAAAAAATGTAACTTGACCATTTAGAAGAGTTGGTTATGGTTACTTGGGTTGTATTTGATGTCCTGGAAAAATATCATGCGATCTGGTATCGGCTCCATACCAAGGCGTCCGGCCTGGACCATGGATGGCGATAATAAAGGCACGATTGACGGAATTCCAATTTAATTGCCACAAAATTCCAAAAAATGTAACTTGATCATTTCGAAGCGTTGGTTATGGTTCCTTTGGTCGTATTTGATGTCCCGAAAAAATATCATGAGATCCAGTACCGGCTCCGTACCAAGACGTCCGGCCTGGACCATGGCAGGCGATAATATAGGCACGACTGGTGGAATTCCAATTTAATTGCCATAAAATGCCAAAAAAATGTAATTTGATCATTTCGAAGCGTTGGTTATGGTTTCCTGGATCGTATTTGATTTCCAGGAGAAATATCACGTGACCCAGTACCGGCTCCTTACCAAGGCGTCCGATCTGGACCATGGCAGGCGATAATACAGGCACGATTGGCAGAATTCCAGTTTAATTGCTATAAAATGCCAAAAATGTAACTTGATCATTTCGAAGTGTTGGTTATGGTTCCTTGGGTCGTATTTGATGTTTCGGAGAAATATCATGCTATCCGGTACCGGCTCTGTACCAAGGCATCTGGCATGGTATGGCAGGCGATAATGCAGGCACGGCTGGCGGAATTCCAGTTTAATTGCCATAAAATTCCAAAAAATGTAAC